>SRHC01000553.1:89745-127812 GCA_004794325.1 Pomacea maculata | reverse complement strand
AAAAAAAAAAAAAAAAAAAAAAAAAAAAAAAAAAAAATCAAACTGTAGTTTCATTTTTCTGGTTAACTATTCCAACACACTCTCCTTACTTCTCCTCACTCAACCTTATCACATCTCAGACATTTGCTGTCGTGTCGGCTGAGATGACAATTGTCTCTGTTCAAGAAGCTACACAGGGGAAGACTGATAGAGAAAATCGGGAAGGATTTTTGTGTATTAAAGTCCAGGCTTTGACATCAAGACGACACATCGCCTTATTGACAGGAAATGAAGATGACATTCATAGTTCTCTTTATGATAACTAGTCTCTAAGATAAAGCCGTTAGAGTATTTTTTAACGTCAGGATCGGAGAAGAGGAAGAAGACAGAGTATCTTTCATAGAGACTTGCAAACATTTCCTTTTCTGGAAATCCCAGGTGTGCTAAATCCGTTTATTTTCGAGAGCATTTATGATGGCACTAGCGGTCTGTCTCGCGGATTTTTCATAGAAAGAAAACGAATCAGCGGCACCTTTGTTGTCGTTACACCTATGGGTTACCAGACAAAAGTTCGTCTTCGGAATGAAAAATAAGTTGTCTGTAAATACTTACATTTAACAACAAAAAAGAAGGAAAAAAGAAAAAAATTAAGAATAAGAAAGTTTGTTTAAAATAATATTTTTAAAATACGACAGTCAGCCATCGATAACATCGTTAACACCAGAGAATGAAAGAACTCGCTAATAATAGAATGACAGATGAAAATTTACATCATATGCGTAGAAAGGAAGAAAAAAATCGGAGTTCTCCGAACATTTGTCGTTTCAGTGTGTTTGAAGATATGGAGATATATCATGCCACAAAATTGCAACAATCACACTGACTACCGGCCAACAAAACACCACCAGGGACAGGGAATCATTTGCTGCTGTAACTTGAGAAGGAAGTGGGGAAGCCGTGAATGAAATGAAGGAAATATGAGCTGGCATTAAAATGTCATTTCTGTTCCCTAATGGAAATTATTAGTATAAATCTATGGAAAAAAAAGCGTTCACAGGTTTGGAAACCATGCCAACAGAAGCATACCCTTTACCATCTGCGGTCATCTCCTTCTGACTGTTGACATTGCTGTACGTGGAACATGCGAATGTTTGCATGTCTGAAACAGATGCGACTGAATTTACAAAAACTTGTCATCATCTTTAAACCAGTTCTGGCAACTTCCAAGCAAGATTTGTGCCACACAACACGGTGCACCAAAAACAGTAGACTGGCATTTACTCCATTAATTTCCTGTTTGAAATGTTGATTGCTAAATATAAAACCTGTTATTATGCCAGAACATTTAAGGCTGGCGTAAACACAACATTTGCTTTTGTCCAACAGTTTAGAGGTTTGAAAAGTCTTTAAATAATCATTTCCTAATCATACTAGTAATGTATCGAAAGATAAACTCCCAGCCACCCATCATAAAAAATACAAACAAGTAAGCAAACACCCCAGCAGAGCAAAAACAAAAAAAACTAAACTACATGGCAAGAGTACTTGAAATCCCATCCGAACACTTCAAAGAAAAAACAAAAAACAAATATAATCATGCTTTTACATTAAAAACTGAAATACAGAATAAAATTACTCTTGTCGTTGAACTTAGGTTATCACCGATCGATGTTATCAAATTTAATAAACTACACAAGGATTTTGCATATGAATAGAAACAGAAAAATCCCGAATTGTAGCTTCAGAAAATTCTAGAAACTTTTGTTTTTTAAGAATGATAATTTCGTTTGTGGTATTTGAGTTCCCATGGTGGCGCTAGGTACGCGCCTCATGAGAAATTAACTAATTAACTGTTGAACTTCAAATAATCTCATTACTTACTGGAAACTTGGAGAAGGACACGGAGAACAGTCACTTCGATTTTGTCTTCACTGTTAGAGATTGTTTCTAGCTTCATGTTGGCTACATTTGTTCCTTAACAAACATAGATTTTTAAAACAGTATTTAACTAACAATATGATAATTATAACAGAATAGACCACATAATGTCATTTGTCTTCTTTTCTATATTAGATTGATAGAAAGCCACCATAGAAAAAAGTGGAAATAATGTCATCCCCGACTCAAATGGTGACCTCAGTAATCCCAACCTTTCTGCAAATCTTACAATTGTTCAAGATACTTAATCCTCTGGCACTGAAACGAATGGTTCATAGGCAGGGGCAAGGTCATGAGATTATCTCAACGATAAGTTAGTGCAGGACAAGACTTCTTTAATTATTTTTGGTATTTATTTCACGCAATCATTCTGAAGAATAACCCCGCAAATTCCATTAAGCTGCTTTTTCCCCCCATTACAGACTGTGGTTTAGTGGCGTCTGAAAGTACTTCCCCGAATTAATCTGGAAAAAAATGGGAGAGAGCAGTATTGCCGAAGCTCGATGTCGTCTACGCCAGTATTATGTGAAGTCTTTATGATTGGGTCAATAACGGTCATCGTAGGTCCAGGAACTTGAAATAAATGATTATATTATATGCACGCACGCACACACAATGGCCAACGACTAAAATATGATCACGAACTTGTATTACTGGACTACTGGCAGACGATTTTTTCCAGTTAACTACTAAAAAGAGGCATGAGACTACAAAGCTTCCGGTTTAGTCACATTCTTTGTTTAGGCTCGCCGAGACTAACAGCGGAGAACTTCGCAAGAGGCTAAGTGTTGGTCTTGGCAGACAGACAGCAATCCATCTATACACATCCATGATATCATCGCGAGACAACAGGCCTGTGGCGCCTTCAAGCAGCATCCAGAACAAATGTCCATGCTCTTTACAGAATACAACGATATCCCTCATTACAGTCCTCGACCTCCACCGACTCGCCTCGCCTCGTCTATTGATTCCTCTCTTCTTTCTTCCTGTCGTGTCTGTCTCTTGGTCTGTTTGCAGAGAATTCTCAATGTTCCTAACAGTTGCTGTCGCAGAATCCTGTACCTTGCGAAACCCACTCGCCTCAAAGGACAAATCAAAAAACAAAACACTGGATTTGATGCAAACCTTTTGGAAAATGATTCGTCACCAGTATACGGTCTGAAGAAACTGCTGGAGGCGCGTGTTCTGGAGGTCAAAGGCACACCGCACTTCCTTCGCTAGTTTGTTTGTTTTTTCTTTCAGTCGTCACTTGACGACAGTATTGATCTTCAGAATCTTATTTTCGTGATTTTTTTGCGATCAGAACATGCACCTTATGGCATCATGCATAGCGGCTGCTCCAAACCGGAGCAAAATCAAGCCTGTAACTTGTTTTTTTTTACGAATAATGAAATTGAAGTAAGCTGAACCACAAATTGCGGTGCGAATAAACAGATTTATCACGCTTTTGTAGCCAGTGATGTGTTTGAAATGAGAATTTAAAGAAGGCGTTTAAATTTGATCTTCAGAAGCTCCGACATTTTCTCCACGTTTGCCGGTTCTGTGGATTTTCTACAAGCAGGAATGCTGGGTCACCTTCACCTTCCCTGCTCCTTTTCGAAGACAAGATTTAAAAAAATTAGTTTAGAGGACTGAAGAGGGTAGATTGAACACCAGTCACGTTCAGTTCCATTTCAAGATGGATTACCCGTTGTTGTTAGGCCAAGGGTCATTTCAATAGCTTGGATTTGTAAAAATGGGATGAACTTTTTTTCTAACTACTGGGTCCGCAAAGATCTTTAATTCAGTTTAAGCCAAGGATATTCTGCTTAAAATATGTAAATGTGTGTATTTTTCCACTGGTCAACAAATTTTTACAACAGTCAAGTTACTGAAATAAAATGAGTCATTTCTTATCAATTTTTATGTGTCCAACACGAATTATTCATTTCTTATCAATTTTTATGTGTTCAACTTGAATGTGACAATCAAAATGAAAAATTGGCTCTAATTTTATTTTTTTTAATCCGCTTGTAATCTGCAATAATTATTGTGTACATCACGAAATGCACGCTAATAGTAACCGACCTGTGGTTAATACCTGGACTATGTCTTAGATATTTTGTCTGCCTCTTGTACAGCTATTCAGGAAGATAGAAATGCACGTGTGTATGTAGTATGTAGTGTGCAAAAACTAATTAACTTTAAAAACAGAAAGTGTGGCACCTGGCGTGCATGATTATAGACAGAAAACCAGACAAAGACATCTGTCTGGTTGTAGATATGGATTCTAGCTGCCACATTTTGTCTTTCTCTCTCTTCTCATATATGTTATTATTTTTTATTACCATAAGAATTTTTTTGTTTCACTGTAGTTTGATTGACGTAGAAAGAAAAACTAACAGACTCTTTCACCTTTCCATCCTCTGTTCTTCAGACAACACCGGCAACGCCATGGAGAAGGACGACTCGGACAACTCCAAGTCGGATGAGGAGGAGGCCAATGAGATGCCGGAGAACTACAACTACTCCAGGCGCCGCAGCCGCGCCGTGCTGTACCACATCTCGGGCCAGCTCAACAAACAGAACAAAGCCAAGAGCAAGCTGCAGCAGCTGAACAGGGTGAGCAGTCATCACACACCATCGTAACATTGAGGTCCACACAGCGACCCTCCGCTTCCTGCTTAACAACAGTCCGTGAACCTGGGAGGGGCAGGAGCCTGGGAGGGGCTGGAGCCTGGGGAGGGGGAAAGAAGCTGTAATTTGAAAACGTTGTCGTTTTAAGCTCAAGATGCCAGTGATTTCTAGAGTATTCGATTTCTAAACTTACAGATATATCAAGAAAATTCTAGAGGTAAACAGAGACGCATGGTAAAATTACTGGAGGATTGTTTCCTCCGCTCTGTGAAAACAAAGGAGGATCTTTACCAAACTTTTCCCAACAATGTTATGTAATTCTGTCGCTCGTAAAACGAAAGTATGATAATGATCTGGCCTTATGATAATGATCTGGTGGGTGATGGTAGTGGATGGGAAGGGGTAGAAACTTCAACAAAGATTGTGTTTCCTTCGTCGGCCCTAATTGCTGATGGGAAGCATCGCAGCTCAAGTGCGGCAACCAATGCACACGTGAAATCACCAACCTGAACACAACAAAGGGTTATCTTCCCCAAAGAAACGCGATGGTGTGGCGCCACTGGCATGTGTACACCACACTGGCGTCAGACAGAAACATGTTCTGTCAACAAAACACAAGACAGTGCTCTCATAGAGCCTATACTACGTTAGCTTCTTTTCTTCCATTTTGACATAGCTGCTCATAGGTTTAATTATTGTTAACAATTTTTGGTGTAAACAGCATTAAAAAAAGAGAGGCTTTTGCTCACACTAATAAAAAATAGAAAATATATTTTCCAGACCGCTGTTGCAGAGATTTCTTATTGTTTACTGCGTACACATTACTGAGAACATATTGTGCCGCCCATCACAGTATAATGCTGTGGCTTCAAAAAACATGGTTGCACTCGGCTGACCTCTACGTCCAACTTTTATTTTTTCCTTCACTTGGTTTGCTAGGTTCGTTCAAGCGAGCCAAACGGTCCTGCGGGAAGTGGCTGGTTATTGATGTCAAAACAAGTTAAGAGGAAAACATTTGACCTCGCAGACTGTTCACATGGGATTGCCGTTGCACAACGCAAGATCATTTAACTGCTTATCACCAGGGCTTCTGCTTACGCAAAAAATTGTGTACAGTACGCATTAAAAGTTCGGAGGACCCCTTCAATTTTCGTCAATGGGGTCCCCTTCAAATTTGGGCGAAGAACAGGGACCCCTTAAAAATCTGCAGAAGGGGTCCCTGGAACCCCAAAGAATTTAGCCTTAGCAGAAGCCCTGGGCTTATCACTATATTTTTTCTCTCTGTGCTAGATATTCGGTTACATCAGGAAAGGAGAAGGTATCCGAAGTTGTTGGGGTGGGAGCGGCAATGGGGGAATGGCGGGGAGATAAACATTTTTATAGCACGATTAAGTAGAAACAACATGGGAACCAGTTGTCTTTGTGTCCGTTTATACTCTCTTAACAGAAGTTTAGATTGACATGAAAAGATGCCCTGTATGTTCAGAACTTGTTCTGCAAGTTTAATAGTCCATTGGTGGTTGTTGAAAATTGTATCTTGTTTATGAATCCTGCTATCAATAACATAAACAACACACACATAAACACACACAGACGCAGAGGTAACTAAACTACACATATTCCTCACATGGATAGAGGAAAAATTGACCAGTCACAGAACTGGCCATCCTTCGCTCTCAAGCCGAGCGAATTAACTACAGAAGTTATATTATCATAAAATATACTTCATTAAACAAAATAATCTGAATTTCGCTTAATTGTATAGAGATGGATAATTAACTCGGCTAGTAACTGTGAAACCCAAAATTTTCTTCCAGATAATTCATTTGCTGTTCCTTTCACGATCTTTTCTTCTGTTCCTATCTCACCTGTTATCATTTTGACTGATTTCTTCAATCCTTCTTTCTGTTTTATGCCTTATGTTTATATTATGAATGTGTGCATATGTATATTTATGTGCATGTGCGTGCGCACCTACGTGAATTTTGTGATTTTATGCGTTTCGTGGTATCCAAAACTCTAGATATACGGTTTACTATTTTATTCCTTGAAAAATAAACTATATTTAAATGTGATCAGGTAGGTGGAACATGGGAGGGGCACGGTTCATTATCTTACAGTCGAAGCCACCACAATCCCATGGAGAATCCGATGATTGCTGTAAAAAAAAAAGTTGATTGGTGGACATTGCTTATCGTTTGCAGCTGGGGTCACAAATGCCCGAATACAAAGTGCAGGAAGTGAAGAAATCCAAGCTGGTGATCGTGCACTACGGAATCTTCAAGATCGGGTGGGACTGGCTCATTCTCCTCTGCACTTTCTACATCGCCATCATGGTGCCTTTCAACGCCGCCTTCCGGAAGCAGGGCCGTTATAAAGACTTCATCTACATCGACGTTGCTGTGGAGCTACTGTTTGCTATAGGTGGGCGGCCCCACGGTCGCTGTGGACACAGGCACCCGGGGAAAACAAATTATTTCTCTCACAGATAAAGAGACGGGATGAGAAGGGATCGATCCCTTATTTTCTTTTCTTGGCGTGTGTTCGTGTTAATGTCCTGTAACATCATTATGTCATAACAGTTCATTGTGTTCAGAAAAGTCTTTAATCTCACATCATCTCCATTTTCTTCCGGTTGCAACTGAAGGTAATTTTTACCTGGAATTGATCAACATTAAAAGGGAGGAGGGAAAGATAGAGACAGGTAACAAAAGAATATAAAACAGAATAATTTGGTGAAAACAAACAACAAACGTTAACAACATGTATTGACAGTCCCTTTCTAAAATTATTATTTAGGTTTTGGGAAGGGAGAGAAAATCGAACAAAACAATGCAGCATCCAATTATTTTGGTGCTCATTGATAACAACGCATTTTAAACAAAAAATGTTTTCAAAATTCGAAGCCAGGAAACTAAAATTTATATGGTAAGATAAGCCAGGAGAAAATATAAAACTTCACTCATATCTTTTAGTTTCTTTGTTTTTTAATTTAATAAAACTGTTTTTGTAACACTTATGTAGTGTAGTTCTTAGTTTAGTGTAGTAGTGTAGCTATGTAGTGTAGTTCTTAGTTTAGTGTAGTAGTGTAGCTATGTAGTGTAGTTCTTCGCTTAATTTTAGTTTGTTATCTTGCACATCTTGCCTGTCTCTGTTCTTTATATATTTTATGTTTCTCTCTTTTCAGTAATGTTCTCGTGAATCTGTTTTTTAAGTTGTTTTACGAGATACTTGATTGCTTCCATTTTCAGTTTTTTCTCCGCCTGCAACTTGTCAACATTTCTAGCCTTCTTTTCAGTCTCTCAACCGTTTGGAGACGACTGCGTGAAAAGGGGCAGATTGTCTTTTTTTTTCTCTATTTTTTGGTGATTTGGGGGCATATGGCGGAAGAACAACATCCATGCGAGATAAGGGTGGAGTTATTGATCCTGATGATGGCATCTTGACGTAGACCCCCTCCCCCCCACACATTTTTAAAATTTCTAACCAAAACAAATAAGACAATCGGTAACAACAACAAAGGAAATACCAAAACACACTCGTTGCATTAGACATTCGAAGGATAATTTTTATTAAGATGCGGCGTGCACATCCTTAGAGCAAGCGAATTATTTTCAAAAGTCCCAGGGTAGCTTCCATATAAATTAAGAAATGTGTTACTTCATTTCAACAGACTTTCAATTGTCTGTTTGGTTGAGAAAATATGCTAAATCTTTTATTCTCCTAGCGTTTTAACATTTAGCTGTCTCTTTGTCTGCTTTACTATATGTGGGAACATTGTATATATATATAATGGAATATGTGTCATGCAATATTGTGTCTTTTCGGTTATGATGATGATTATTGATGATTGATTAATGATGATGGATGATGATGATGATGATGAAGATGATAATGATGATGATTACTTTGCAGACATTGTGCTCAACTTTCGCACCTCATTTGTCAACAAGAACGGCCAAGTTTGCTATGATTCACGCCTGATTGTCCTCAACTACATGCGTGGCTGGTTCCTGTTGGACCTTCTGGCTGCGATACCCTTTGACCTTCTGTATGTCTTCGACGTGGACACAGTGAGTTAGGCTGCAGCAGGTGTCTCGTTGCCTCTGTCGTTCTGACCTACCATGGTGTGTCATCCTTCGCTTTGTTGTGTGTTTTCTACCGTTGTTGTCGTCGGCTGTTGATTTCTGTGCGACACTGTTGTTAACGCCAGTTGTTGTTTAGTGTTACTTGTCACTCGGAGTTTGTATTTTGAGAAATCCTTGCAGTAGAATCGATCACCTTTAAATTCTGTTGCTGATTTACTCCAAAAATAACAAGGTGCGTGCGTGCCTCCGTGCGTGCATGGGTGGTGTGTGTGTGTGTGGAGTGCGAACCTGCGCGTGCGAGAGACCACGCCTATTATTACGTAACAGTTGAGTGAATACTCGTTAATGCCTTGAGAAGATCCCTTACACCTGCTTTTTTAAAAAAAAAATTAGATGAGGCTTTAACAGTTCTGTAATATTTTCCTTTCATTGCAGATGCATTGGCAGGTACATTCTGATTTGCGCTTATGTGGCCTTATTATCACATTTTACCTTTTTTCCCCTGAGCGACACACACAACCTAGCTGAGAAATTAGTTTTTACGGGTGTCAGGACAGGTGTTTATAAAGCTCGAGGGTACAGAGAGATAGTTTGGGACAATCTCACCTAGGTCCACACATTTTTCTATTGTTTTTCTATTGTTTTAATTCCTAAGTCACAATCTCCACCAAATCCGGCCTCCAAGCATGTGTAAAATTTTCCTTTGTCTTTTCGTGCCTGTGCACCGGTCGGAGACTTCATGTGAGTCTGTGACTTACTTTACGTTGCCATCCCGTAGTGGTGCTACGTCAGAGCCTGTTACATTGTAACACAGTAGTGCTTCACAAACTGTTCTAGCTTGCCCTTTCTATTGTTTTCCTTTCTAGTCTAGAGAAGCAAGTTTGCTTTTTCCTTTTATCCATAGAGTTTAATTTGTGATGCGCCCGCATGTTCTCTGAAACTAATTTTCCGTTGAGAGCCATCACATTTAAAGGGGAAAGGAGAAATGTAAGAAGCCTTGTTCTTAGTCTTTGTCTGAAACACCTGACAGTTGTGGTAGAAAATTGTTCGACTACCCGCTCTAATCTTTGGCAAAGTGTCCAAACGAAGCTTCATCAAAAGAGAATGTACATAATACCATGGCAACAGAATAGAGATCGAGATTTATTTCTTGGTTGTAAAAGAAATAAGTTTCTGTGCTATTAGCATATATTGCATTTCAACGATGCGTAAAAATATATAGCGAAGCATTTTGTTTTACAGGAAACATCAGTATTGCATCTTTTGCTTATGGAAACTAAAGAAGACATAAACTAAATTTGCATGAAAACGAATAAATTTCTCCAGAATAAGTGTTGTTTTTTTAATAAATAATCACATTAGAGTAACATGAAACTAAGATCACTGTTTGAAGACCGAAATTTTCAGTAAATCTTTCTATCCCCTACTTTTTTTTTTCTCTCTCTTTCTGTCTCCATTATTCTGTATTCCTTTATATATAGCTGTGTATTTATCTTTTCTGTCTCTGCGTTTATCTGCTTGTTTGCACATTGTAGGTGTTTCCCTTTGTAATAACCGACAGGTAATAGGTGGAAATACTCCTCACTTCCCAACACCAGTACACTCTTACCCTTCCTGAATTATGGGTCCTTTACCCATGTAACTGCAATCTATTATTAGAAGTGATGATGATGATTGATTGATTGATGATTGATGATTGATGATGGTGATGACATACAGCGGTCAGCTGCCACTGGGTCCAGTTCGATTCTAAACAGCGAGATCTTTATGAAACCAACTGTCTGCACCTGGCTGGAGATGATGGTTTTTCTTCATTTTCAATCCCTTCCTGAATTTCTCTGGGTTTTTTCCCCCCTTTGCTGTAGAGTCTCCTCCTTTTTTTCTAATGTAATTGAGATCAGGTGTTTGGAGCCGAGATTTTTTCAGCGTTATTTAAATGTGAATATTTCCTTCTGTGTTGCTTTACTATCGATAAGTTTTTTACGAAACAAATGTAACAGTTCTTTCTCAAAACCATTTAAAATCGTTTTCAAGACTGTGAACCTAGTGCTGTGCGTTGTGAAAGTTTGTTTATGCTTATTTGCGATGCCTGGCTTGTCCATCATCCCAAACCACTTGATTTTTTTATTGTTTGATATCTTCTTTCCCCTAGGACAAAGAAAACCCAGCGGTGCACATGGTAATTAAATTTTGAAGGCTGCACAGTAGCCCTTCTCCTGTTTAAAGGATGAACCACTTGGGTGAAAGCTACTTTTTGCTACTGAACATTTTATCAGCTGCACTTGTAATGCTTTCCTTCTTCACCTTTTTTTCTGTTCCAAACATATATACTTTCTAAAGGTAACTGTGCATGCTGCAAATAAAGTACAATTCAGAACACTTTATTTTGGGTAATGTCCAGTTCACAGTTCCATTTAATCAGACTGCGGTGGATAGGTGAAGTCACAATCCACGCAACTCCTTCTCTAAACTTTTATTTGTAAAAAAAATAAAGGTCACGGTAGTCAACTGGTCCAAGTTTTCTGGCCGAGAGTTTAAAACTGAGAAGAATTTTTGTAGAACAAAATCATCCTATACTAGAACTCTTGTGTTATAGGGGAGGTAACTCTGTGCTTCTGAACGTCAACCTCTATGTGGTGGCGGTGTGCATGCCAGACTATTTCTCTCCCCTGCCACGCACTCAAAAGACTGCTTTCACAAAGGTGGCCGCTGTATGGGTGCACGTGCATGTTTTTTTTTTTCTCTCCTACGAATGCGCGATTACACTGAACTATGACTACAATCTCTCGCTGGGGATTTTCAGATTTTTCTGCTCTTTCATTTTTATTCTATATTGCATTTTTAGGTCACTGAGAGACAAAATATTAAATTTTGCTTCTGTGAATGTTTGTATTAAGACTTAAGCATTCAAGAACTGTTGTAGAAATCGTTTCTATTCGCTTTATTTTTTTTAAATTATGGCCCTTCTGTCTTTTAAAATTAAGTAGAACTAAAAGTTCTGTTTTCAAAGGTCTGTACGAGTTTTTCGTCTTTAGTTTTATTTTCCAATAAATTTAAACTTTCTTTCTTAAATGAAAGGCATTCAAACATCTGTTTCTTCCTGATGCCATAAATAAATGTTATTTATTATTATGCTGTTATTGTACAGGTAAGCAATGCAGAAGGCATAATGTTGATGACTATGGCATTGATTGCAGGGAACTTTAATACACTTGTTGAAAGTGGCTCGACTGCTGCGCTTGGCTCGCTTGCTGCAGAAGATTGAACGCTACTCACAGTACAGCATCTTCGTTGTCGCCATCTTGATGTGTGTGTTTGCACTGCTGGCTCACTGGCTGGCCTGCATCTGGTATGCCATTGGCAAACAGGAGTTAGAAGACAATCCAGATAACTGGACCATTGGTGAGAAGTTAGTCTTTGAAAACATTTGTTTTTTATTAGCATTATCAGAAACATAGGAAATATGTAATGAATATGTCATTATTTATAGAAGACTTTCTTTGCCTGGATTTATAATATTGATCCATGTAGTTTCCACTGATATTGTGTAAAACGAATTATATATACATCAGTGACTTTGGGGTAGGTGGACAGATAAGACTAGGAGACTGGGAGACTCCTACTACAGTTTTGTCCTCTGATACTGTCCTACTTTTTCAACTCCTACAGCTGTTTCTCCTACTCTTGCTATTCTTATCCCTTCAATTCCTAATCCTCCTCCTCCTCCCGCATCTACTCTTCCTACTCCTACATAGCCATCTACTACTATTACTCCTACTTTTTTTCACTTCCTTTCCTCCGACTCCTACTTCTATTCCTCCTACCTCAACACCTACTCATACTGCTCCTCATACTCCAACACTTCTCCTACTTCTCTTTTTTTCTACACCTACTCTTATCCATCCTAATCTTCACCCATTTAATCTTTCTATCTATTTTTATCTTTCTTTTTTATCAGTATATGCCCATGTAGCGACATTTAACACGCGCACACCTACACCCTCTCACACATACACATGAACTTCAACCAATGTATCATCGTCAAGCGTCTTTGGGTCGTGACCAGAAGTGGAGGTACAACCTGTTTGTGGGTGTCCCGACAGGCTGGCTGTACGAACTGTCCGAGCGAATCAACGAACCCATTTACAACCGGTCGCACCCCGACACCATGACCTGCTACGTCACCGCCCTGTACTTCACGTGCAGCAGTCTCACCAGCGTGGGCTTCGGCAACGTGTCGGCCAACACCAACGCCGAGAAGATCTTCTCCGTCTGCTCCATGCTTGTGGGAGGTTGGTTTCAGGTGCATTGCCCCCCTCAGGTGTGCTTGCCTTAGATGGCAACTTCTTGTGAGAGAACATGTTTACATGGGTCGCTGACCTGGGTCTGTCGCAATGGCACCCAGCCAAGCGGAAATCTTTGGACTATATCTTTGGACTGCTGGCTGTTTGCCGACACCAACTTGTAGCCTCTTGCGAAGTTGTATGGCAGGTATTGGCAAACCGTTTAGCAGTTTAATATCTGGAACAACAATAAAAGTCCACAATAGACTTACAATAAATTTGCTGATTAGTCACTTTTTCTATATTATTCGCCAAATTCCTTGACCTCCACTTTGCATGACTTGAGCCAAGAACATGATAACACAACAGTTCATAGAGCTAGAGCTTTTTGTACCTCTGTCAACACGAGAATTTGCATCGTCTGCGCTTCTATTAACTATCAACATGAAAATGGGAGACAAATTTGTGCTTTTGCCTCGTTCTAGTAGTTAACGCGTGGAAAATCCGTCTGCAAACAGTCCAGAGATGTAGGTCCGTGGGAAGGTTGAACTAACTCACATAGGACATACAAGTCAGAAATTCCTCAAAACAGAGGAACAGCTATTTTTATCCTTCCATTTAAAAATGATTTAAACTAGTCCCATTAAAAAACTTAAGGTCATTCTTAACCGGACATGTGAAAGGGCGTTGGAGAAAGTTTGGCAAGGTTCTTAAATGAAGATTATAGACATTGACTAAATTTGTCAATTTGACAACTCTCTTCCATTTGAAGAACGGCCTTTAAAAATAAATTTATACATTCATCCTGTAAAATGCACTCTCACACACAGAGGAAGTCTTAGTATTCTGTTTCCCTGTATTTCTTTACCAAAAAAGAATCCAAGAGTGATAGGCAGGAACAAAAGATGGAAGCAGTGCAAAAGACAAGAAAGGTCTGAAAAACGCCAGTGCAGTGTGTAACCATGTTCATGACAGAAGAAAGAGGTATAATTATCTTGGCAACCTTCTGCAGTGAACTGCATCCTGTATCTGTCTCTGTCTCCCTCTCTCTCTGCTCCTGCAGCCATGATGCACGCGCTGGTGTTCGGTAACGTCACGGCCTTCATTCAGCGCATGTACGCGCGGCGCGCCAACTTCCACGCCAAGACCAAGGACATGAAGGAGTTCTTCCGCTTCCATCATTTCCCCAAGCCACTGAAGACTCGCATGCAGGAGTACTTCCAGACCACGTGGTCGGTCAACAACGGCATCGACGTGCGGGAGGTAGGTGAAGACGCTTGTGGATGACCGTTACAGCTCTGCAAGAGCAAAGGTCAAGAGACCTGATAGTCTAGTGCCAGGGACTGTAAGGGGACAGGTGAAAGTTCGGCATAGCATACAAAGTCCGACCCTCACCTCTTCACGAACAGCTCATATTATTTGGTTTTAGTAAACAACTACTGGAATCATCATCTCGTCTTTAACATAAGCTTTTAAATGGTTAAAAGTGTTTCTACCTAATGACTTAGTACTTTTCTCAACGACACCGTGTACAAATGAACTTGGATCATATGCGAGTTTGAATTCTAATCATATAGGGAGTGTGTCTGGTGGAGAGGGTATGAATGTGTTAGGGTATTGTTGGTTGTTGTTATGATTTGGGGTACTATCCCTTGACTACTTTGTAGAATAATTGCCCTAAGAGATAAATAAAGTTTTATCTCAAACCTTAAAGTCAGTCTTTCGTACCCTGGGAAAAGAGAAGTGTCACGGATGTCAACAACAATTACTGTTATCTTCATGTAGATGGCGATTTTTTTTCCCCTATGTGAATCAAAAATTACTCGCTTGCCTTTGACATTAACTGTTGTGGTTAGAATCATACAGTGCCTGACAATAAAACCTTTAAGGAACGGCGAGACCAAGTTCGTTATTAAGTTTACTAGCCACCAACACGGCCTTCTTTCCGTTACCTCAGATAATGAATGATTTCCCAGAAGACCTGCGTGGCGAGATTGGCCTTCACCTCAACAGAGAGATCCTGCTGCTTCCAATCTTCCAGCACGCTACACAGGCCTGTCTGAGGTCTCTGGCCCTTCAGACTTCCAGAATGTACTTCGGCCCTGGAGAATATCTTATTCACAAGGGGGACGCCATTCGCAACATTTACTACGTCTGCAGCGGTTCTATGGAAGTGCTGAAGGATGAACAAGTTGTTGCCATCTTGGGTAGGGAAAAAGGACCTTATACCAAGTTTTTTTTGTGGAACATTCTAGAAGACAGTCTCTCTGGTATTAACTGTGTCCCTTAGAATCGTTACTCCGTTCATTAAAGATATATCTTACACTGACCGAGACCAAAAACAAAACAAAACAAAAACCAACCTTTTTGTTCCTCTATTTCTCTCCCACACAACTTTATATTTGTTCCTTTCATAAATGTTAATTCAGCCCACCCTTTTCTCCATTCGTAAACTTTCATCTTGGGTCAACCTATTTGTGTTTTTCCTAAACGTTAACGTTAGTTCATCCCATTTGTTCCATGGTTGTTTCATAAACTTTAATGTTATATTTTATCCCTTTGCAACTTTAGTGACACGTCTAAGATGGTTAAAATTATGCAAGCTATATCTTTAAAAAAATGTATTTTTGGTTCTGAGAATATTGTTCAGTTGATATTTTATACTGTAACTTTTGTTCGAACCATAATTATCGAAGTTTTTTTGTTTTTTTGTTTTTAAGGGAAAGGTGACTTGTTTGGAACAGACATCATGTTTGATAATCCAATCAGTATTTCCGGTTGCGATGTTCGCTCATTGGCATTCTGCGAACTGCTTTGCATCAACACTCAAGGGCTGGTAGAGTGCCTGCAACCTTATCCAGTATTCTCTGAGAAGTTCCAGAAAGAGTTTCCAAATGACTTGACATACAACCTAAGGGAGGGCCACGAGGACATACACGTAAGGATTCCTAGATCATCATCATCATCATCAATAAACATCAATCATCATCAATCATTATCAACAACAACAATAACAATAATATCATTCATATATTATCAGTTAATTATCAATAAATCATCAGTCGATCATCGTCTTCTTTACCATCTGGGTTTATTTGGTTAGGATGATGACACCATTCTGCCAGCCATCAACACGCTTCCTGTGATATCTGAGGATGAAGAGGAAGAGGAGGTGGCTGAAAAGGGGGAGGACGATGACAAAACTCGAACTTCCGGTGACGAGGATGAGGCGGATCACCCGGAGCACTCCTCCACCTCTCCCCTTCTATCCGCGTTCTCCAAGAGAGCGCCCTTCCCTAATGGCGACATCATGGGCTTCAAGTATGTCCACAGTCGTTCATATAAGGAACAAATGCAGCAGTTTGGCTCATGATTTGATTGATACCCTGATCTGTAGTTAGGCATCTGGGTAGAATCAAAGAGGGATGCCAAACATTTACATGCATGTCGATAGGTCGACACCATGGATTATACAACTAACCACTCATTTACTAACTATAAACACTGTCACAGGCAGACCTGAAAATCATTGTGAACACATTGTTAGAAGGGGTGTTTTTAATAGCGTTGGATTTTATTTAATGATTTAATAGTGTTTTGAAAATAAACAATGTAGACTGAGCAAATTGTGCCATAATTTTTGCCAGCAGTTTTGTTCCCCTAACAAAAGAAAGAATTGTGGAATCCTTTATTATTCCTGACATAAGTAAACATAACAGACACATCAATATCCTTACATAACCTTCTGTCGCCGTGGATACTGATCATTGAAACAAATTGAAATAACTGCTTGAAGTTTGCTGATAACCATCACCCTGTGCTCTCTAACCGGCCAGTGTAGTTAAAGGGAACTAACTCTTGTCTAGTGCACGCGGGCTGTGTATGGAGTTATCTTTCTTCTTCGTGAATCACAGACCTTGGGTGGCTTGTAATATTGTTGCCGCTGTTAACTGTGCAGTCTTGCAAGGAACCTACGAGGCACTAAGCTAGGAAGGTTGTTCAAAAGCAGTAGCTTGCTAAGGTATTTCTTCACGCCACATCTAGTGTTGTCAGTGTTGTCATGGTTAGAACATTTCTGTTAACACTCCTTGTATCTCCATCCTGTTTGTTTAGCACTAGCAGTATGAGCTAGCTTTAGTGAGTTCTACCACAAAGATTGTCATCACATTTTCATAGAACCTAACGTTGTGCACTGTAGTGACATGACAGTGTGTTCTGAGTAGCCAGTATCAGTTGGGCTTGAGCTAACAACAAGTATTGAGGCATGACCTGACACTGCCACCTGCTCAGGATGCACTATTTACATTGTTTTCACCTTTTTATTTAAACAAATGGTTGCATGCATAAATCCTCCAGCTGCGAGAGTCATTACTTTAAACTGCCTCATTGTGTACAACGGTAAATCATTACAGTTGAAAGTATATATGTTCACTGACAGTTCAGTTCTTGTGAGAGAAACTTGATTTTTTCTTTTCGGTTATCTCCCTTTACCTGTGTGCGTTCCAAACAGTTTTCCGACACATTCCCACCCATGTACCTTCGATGTTAATTTTATTAAATACACACCAGCCTACACACAATTTATATATATATATGCTTCAAGTGTGCTTAAATTGACGAAACTTATATCACCCGAACTTAATCAACTGGGTTTGGTTTGTTTGGTTTTTTGCTTGATTTTGTTTGTTAAACATATTGATTGAGATGCGTGGACTCTGATTTGCCAAAAAATTATTAGTGCTACAATAATAAAATCGTATAAACTTCTTGTTAAAAAAGCAATAGTAATATATGCAAAGATGAAGATACAGTTTTAAGATTTGAACTAAACCCCTACTTAAGTTACATTTTAATTAATGAAGGCCAGTAAATCTGTGAATGGAGTACAGCGCTGTATAAAGTTCTCTTACTATTATTCTTTTACTTTTATGGTTATACTCCACTCACCAAGCTAATGTGTGTCATTATTTGGGAAAATTCGAGTAATCTGGTCATTTTTTAAAGGACGTGTTGTTAGTGGTGATAGCTATCTGGAAATGCTGCAAAATTACTTAATTTATTTTAACTTGAAGAACATTTAGGACTGATAGCGAATATAGTGTTCATTGTCAAATCGCATTGCATATTAATGTTTATTTATCTTTTTGTACGGACTCGTTTATTCAACCAAACCTCGATTTTTAGAAGACTTGCAAGCTGTGATGAGATTGTTTGTATTAATAAAAAATCAGCTTGAAAATTCTGAGAACTACAGAATCGTATTAAAGTTTGCATTAGTAATTATGGTGGACATTCTGAAAATTAGCAATTAGGAACAAAAAACAAAACAAAAAAATTAAGGCAAGGGTACTTGTCGGGTCAGAAACAATAAATGAAGAATGACCATTAAAGTAACCAGCACCCTGTGTGCCTACATCCCTCCCTGGGATCAAACGATTCTTTTCTCCCTAAGAACCTAAGCATCCGGCCTTTCAAACAACCATTGAGCAGAAAGTCAGCGTCTGCCTCCTTCCACTTCCATTGTACAAAGTAAACAATGTTTTCTTGATTTTGTCTTTACACCATTTTAACCGACAGTTTAAGTCCCTAAAGCGCATAAATTCGTCAATAATTTTCAGCCTTTTCAATTTATCGATATTTCTGAATTCTTTTGATATTTTCAAACAAATGAACCATAAATAAATAAAAGCTTGTACTCATCAAAGCTATAAACTGAACAACTGACGCTTACCACAATGTCTGCAGATCGGAGAGTCAGAAGGAAGAAGCCCATTTAGCGAGACGGGGAGGGACAAGTCATCTCCCGAGCGCCGCTCACCTTAGAAACCTCTCGTCGTCTGTGTCTTCTACTTTATCGTCTGGCCACCGCGTTCCCCGACGTGTCAGAGACAATAAGATGCGCACCTGTCGCAGTGTTCCAACAGGTGTTCACCGTAAGTCGTTGTGTCCCGATGTTATCTCAATCTACAACGGACAGTCACTGTAAGCTGCTGGGTCCCAATATTTTCCAAATATCATACAACCTGCAGGAGGTCACTATAAGGGTTATCACAATGGCGTAGAAGTATTCAAGTGTTTGGCCGGGGCAAAGTTTAAATATGGAGCATGGCCGAGAATTCAGGTGAAATGCTACATTATTTCTACCACTAATTTGTTTAATTTCGACAGTGTGTGCCTTTCTATGGGTGTAAAATGGAAATAGAGGTAGGTACATTCATACACTTGTTTTGTACAAGCTTCTAGGGGTATTTAGGACTATAATTATATTGATATGCTGTCATGACAAGACTACATTATTTGTTGATAAATTTATACTTGACATTATAACTAGTATAATCCCCAGATTACAATGGGCGAGGACATCTTGAAAGCAAGCAGTACAGACAGGTGTACAAATGCCCAGTTTGTGTTGCAGCGACACCATTGAAGCCCGAGGACACGTCCCTCGTTCACAATCTTCAGGCAGAAGTGGAGGGAACTCGTGCCACGGTGGACAGGCTGGACCGCCGCATTGATGCTCTTTCCCACGATGTCAAAAACATTACCTCCACCCTCAACCAGATTCTGCGGATGATGGGTGGGTCCAGCAACCAGTCGAAATACTCTCCACCGCCAGAGAGGCGTGACCCTTCGAGAGGCAGCGCCAGCCACTCCACCCTCCAGCAGGAGCAGCAGCAGCAGGACCACACGCACAAGCGACAGCAGCCTCAGGTTCGCACTCAACACTCATCGGGGCAGCAGATCCATACGAAATCAGACCCCTCACCCTTAGGAACACCCCTTCAGCAGCCGGGGGCTTCGACAAGTCCTGCGCAATCTGAAGCGACCTCTGTGCGGCCCCAGTTCTTCTTCGGGACTTCCACCGGAAACGAACGCTTCAGTGACCTTTTCACATCCCCGTGCGACCAAGGAGGCTGCAGCAAAGCGTTTCGCTACGACGGTCCCTTGCTGGGCAAAGGGGAGACCACTTCCACAACCGCGACCACCACGGCGTGCAGTCGCGCTCTGTCGCCGACGATGTCTCCGCTGTCTCTGAGCTCGGTGAACAGCTCAACGAGACTGCTGGCTTCGGACGATGAGAAAGGATCACCGCGTCCCCCGGGCAGGGACTTCCATCCCTCTAAACATCAGTATTACAAACCCAGCGAACAGGATGGCATGGGCACAAACGGGTACTCATCCAGCTCACCTCTAACCCCGCTCTCTCCCCCAAACCGATTGGACCCTCGCACGTCCCCTGACTCCCGTTTCCGACAGGTTTCCGCGGGTCGGCGAAGGGCGCTGGGCTTGCCACATCCGGGGCTTGTTCGCCAGTCCGCCATGCCGGACGCTCTCATAGCTCTAGACTTGTCGAGTAGTGAGGAGAGTTTGTCGAGGTTGGAGAATCTGCCGCTGGAGTCGAAGGGCGACCACGGTTCCGACGCAAAAGCCCCACTCAGTCACGCAGAGTCTTTTAGTGACCTGGCTAGCCCTCAGGACACGACAGAGTTGTGAACAGGGGGTAAAAAAAAAATGGCAAAAAATAATTTTTTTCTGTCCACAGTGACAAACGATGTGCCTCACATCTGGCTGTGATTGAGCGATCTGTGATGGTTGTGCTGACAACCTTTTCACCGCTTACGAGTCTGTTATGACTTTCATCGCTGTTGGTTGAAACAGAATGGATGCTGATTGTTTCAGATATGTCTTTTCACATCAGTCAGTTGTTATCAAAGATAGATGAGTAGTGAACAATGAGCAAGTTGCTAAATTCAGTCACTGCTTTGAAACGTGTACGGCAGAGGGCTGTCACATCTTCTGACCGAGTCCTTTTAGAAAGTTGTGCGGGATTTGTGTGATAATTCGAATGAAAAAAATTCCAAGAAAAGCAAATTTAAATCCGTCACGTTAAAACCGTAGAGAAATGGCAGTGCTGAGCTAGACTTGCTATTGCTTGGTAACAACAAGTGTGGTGATGTGGCTTCAAAAGCAAATTGTGATCAGACATCCCTTCTGTGATTTTTAAAAGGCACAACAATTAAAGACAATAACTTTGAAAACCAATCTGATCACTAGACCTGCGGTTTTAAATAATTGTATATAGTGTAAAGACAACAAGCAAAAAGGCGGCACGGTGGATTTGAATCTGGTTTCTACATGAGCATGGTTCCACTTGGCCTGTTGTACTTTGATGACATGGGCCACGAAAGAACGATAATCTTTTCGTACCGAAATCGCGAAGAAAGCTTATCTCCTCTTTATATTTACACAAACTAAAGTCCTGCTCTGTCTTCAACTTTGCTTTTACCTCGCATGAACCTTTTCGAAGCCGGTGGTATGTTTTGCACGTGAGAATCTGGATTAGCGAAACGCCTTCTCAAATATTTAGCTTCTGTTTAATTTTTTGATTATTCAACGCATTATTTTAATTAGCCACCAACTAGTCATCTTGGTTTTTGCCTATTTGACATTTAGTTTTACTTCAATGTAAATATAAAAAAGTTTAGTTTAAAAGGTCTACAAGAGTGTAAAATGTTTATATTTTAAAATGACCAGGCTGAAGTCTGTACAAGATGAGGCAATTCCCAAAGTCAGAGCGAGCAAACAGCCCTCACTTCGCGAAACACGAAAAGAAGTCAATCTCTCTCATGGATATGCTGAAAGTGTCAAATCCACAATCAGTGGGAGAACAGGGACCACGTGTTAATTAGGCATATCCCTCGACAATTAATGACCTCACGGCTTTAACCTCATTCCGTGCATAATGGCGCGTGTAGCCTGCATCTCGAGAAGGAGGGAGTAATTTATTCAGACCTGGGGGTAATATCTTCTAGGGTTCAGACCAGTCATTTGAAAGAACAAAAAATATTTAAAATAAAATAAGCACAGAACTGTTTCTTAAACACGATTTTAATAGAAAATGTTACATTTAGCAATCGTTGTCTTATTTTAATGTTATTTTTCTCTGATAGTAAAATATATAACAAGAGGAATATAGAGGTTGTATTGTCCTCGTTGAAATCATACTTCAGTTCGCATACATCGATGAAACGGTTTCAGTTACCATATTTAATTTTGAACAACAAAACAAGAGAAGTTAAACTATTAATTGTTGCTCTGATAATTTTTTTTTTTTGGGGGGGGGGCCTTGTTTTCAGTGTTATTCGTTTTAGTTAAGATTTTGGAAGAAAGCAACTTTATATTGTCAAGCGTTATTACTTCAACACCAGGCAACGAGTTGTCTCTTATTACATAATTGAATTCAGCTTTACTGTATGAGGAAATGTAACCAATATTCCTCTCACTAACCTGGAAAGGTCAGTATTCATAAAGGCTTCATTATTTATCATCTGCACGAGGCAGGGGAGATTATCGTATCTGCTATGAACTTTGGCAGATGTTTCTCATTATCATACTAGCCATCGATGTCAGGGACCCACAGCAGATCGACACGGGTACAATGATAGGTTAAGAAAGATACAGATTACAAACGCCTGCTTGTACAGTTTGAGTCACCTTTTTTTTTTAAAGACTTTGATCCGGGCACTTTCTAGTCCTCCGGGTTACCTCCCGTGACAAGTCCTGATGTCCGCTCAGCCGCGTGATGTTTCCATTCTCGCAACACTATTATCAGCCCAGAGAATAGAAAGATGTAGTTGGTATGACTGATCATAATTTGAATGTGGATAGAATAATCTGAAGGTTGATCCCGTTGAGATAAACCACAGCTCTTAATTCCACATCTCCTAAATACCATGTGGTCATCACCCATCCTGTTTGTGGATTTGCTTGGGACCGATGTTAAAGCTTCGTGCAGACTAAAGATCACAGAAGTGGGCGAAGAATACAAGATTTTTTAAGTCGAACAAGAAGAAAAGTGTCTCAGCAATCTGAAAGTATATACATGTATATATATTGATGGGCAAAGATCACAGAGGACCAGACATTATTCAATTCCCAGACGTTCGTTCACGCAAGCGCCGCGCCTGTTGGACGGCAGGTGACTTGGTGAAAGCATATATCATGCAATGCAGACTTAAGTATTATTTATTGGATAACATGGACACAACAAATACTGCTTTTGTTTTCCACTTAACGAAAAAAAATGTTGTCATTGACATATCTACGTAGCTGGATATTACTATACATCTGTTGATATTATTTGATATTTAATGTAAATAGTTCGATAAGAGAAAATGTTGATTGAGCGGTACTGGAGATTCTACTTGCCCACTTGCAAATGACATGTAAATATATATTTCACGGCAGTCTAATGTCCTTTGCCTGATTTATCTTAGTATTCTACTCGAAACTTCCCCACCCAGAGTGCGTGCTTGTGCGTGCATGTGTGTATGCAAGGTTTATATATATGGTGTCTGTGTGTGTATGTGTGTGTGCGCGCGTATGTGCGTTTCTGGCATGTTCGTTTACTTTTACAGACATTTAAAAATCGCACGTGTGACTAAACTATACTCACTCTGCATATCTCTTCAATGTGTTCATTTTCCAATTTTTAAGTGACCATGTCTTATGGAATTGGAATCGAGTTGAGGTGGAAGTGAAAGTCTTTTTATTCTTTCTTCACATCGTCTTCGTCGACCGGTTCTTCACTAAGCTTATCGACTAGAACTTGATGATGCACAGATTCGCTGCTATTATCACAACCTTCAAGAATGTTTTGTTGCTATTTGTCTTTATGTTTGGCATCCGGCTGAAGTGTTCAACAACAGCCGGGCTCTTATTATTTAAAACAGCGATTCTTTGTAAATGTGCTGTAGAAATGCATTTAACCTTAACTGCTGCTTTCATTAAATCTTTTAATATTTTTTCACACAATCAAGCTGCAAAAATTGTTTTAAGCACTGTTTAAAAGTCTATAGAAATATTCACCTTAGAAAACCTACTTTTTGATTTAATGAAAATACAAATGTTTAGACAAACCAAAGGAATCTGTAATTCACTTACTGCATTGATTGTGCTGAAGTGTCAGAAGTCAAATATACCCGACAGTCTGAAGACTGTAATATACCACCTACAAACATGTTAACATTCGGTGGTCGAAGTAGTCAGGTCTCTGAAGAATCAGCTCCTGCCTCCCTACGACACTATGAACGTCAGCACATCAAACTGTGTGAAATCGAAATTAATCCAAATTCCGCAGGCAGGAAAGTCAGAAGACCCCAACATCCGCCAGTCGGAAGAGTCAAAGGTCTCCATTCATCAGAGAGTAAGTCGCAGTCTGAAGAACGCGGAACAGTGTCCTGCGACCTTTGAACCCGTGACGATCTCACCATCGCCACCATGACCAGGGGCAGGGCGAAGTCCATCTTCTCTTTATCCCTCGTCGAGCTACGAGTTTGTTGATTTGTTTCAGAAACACTCAAAACCTTTGGTTTTTCGTGCTTCGCTTGGATTTAAAAGAAAACAAAGAATGGGAAATAGACATGGCTGGTAAGAGAGAGAGAAAGGAGAGAGAGAGAAAGAAAGAAAAAAGTGATGTTGCAGACCAAACAAAAAATAAAATAAAGAAAGAGGAAACAAAAGAAGGGTCGGACGAAAAAGCTGGTTAGGAAGTCAACTCTGCCGTCCCTCACGTGTTCATTATTAAGTACACGTGGATGTGTTGGCCGGCAGGACATGAAGATGTTACAAAGTCATTGTTTTCACCGTTAAAGACTGTTGATAACTGATCGCAGTGTGCGTGCGTGCGTTTGCGTGTGTGTGTGTGTGTGAGTTCGTGCTTGCACGAGAGTGTGCTTCGTGAAACTTTATCGCCCTTGATTGAATTTCACACTTTTATTGGCATGGATAAATAAAGTTCACTTGAATCCTAAACATTTTGTGATTTGGGGGCTGATGTGGCCGAAGTTATGCAGCAATCATCATGGAGCCAGTGTTGAGTCTGTGAACAGTTGAAACACCGCAGGTGAGCTTGATAAATATCAGTACTCAGCTTTAATGCTTGCGTGTTTTTGTCCCATTATTCATTTTGATACAATAAAGACATCGGTGTGATCAAAGCATGATTTTCTTGTAAAAATGTTATTTACATCAGATTACTGTGCTGTACCCACAACTCTCCTTTAAGAGATGGTCTAGAATATTCTAAATGGTGTTCTAGAAGGGAGGAAGGAATTAGGTACCGGGAGTAACTTGTCACTGTTGCTGTCTCTCTTTCACTCAAAAACTGTGACATTCCCATTTGTTCTTAGTACATTATTGTTAATATAAACAGCATAATTTAATTTATTCCCCGAGTGTGTGGGGGAGGGTTTTATTTATTTATTTTTTTTAGCAGTGGATGCAATATTTAACGGTCAGTTGTTTACTGCAAATAGCCATCAAATCAGCATTCAAGAGTCTGTCCAATGCATCATCACATAAAAGTCCTAAGCCATAACCTTTGACATGCGGGAGACATTGATAAGCAACTTAAAAAAGCAATTTTAAGGACATTAGAAACCATGGAGAATAAACCTTTCATTGAGATATTTGAACACATAAAAAAACTTAAAACATTTGTATTTATTTCCCAATTAAATAAAATAAAGCATGTTTGTGCATTAAAATGTCTTTTCCTTTTAAAAAAACTTCATGACGAATCCAAAATAAATTTGCCCTCTTCCTTTTTTTTCCGGTCGTGCATAGATGTACACTACAATATTGTAGTGTTTCAAGAATTCGGACTTTCTTAGAGTAGACCTTTCCTCATAAGACTGATAAGAAAACACAGTAAACAAAGAATTTCTTAAAATGCTTCCTGTTTGTTTCCACAAATGATAAAAAATATGAATCAAACTAAAATAAAATTTTTTTTGAGACCTGAGTGTTCAAAGTCAGGTCTCTCCACAACTCCTTCTCTCTCTCTCTCGTCTTGTTTTCACTCACTCACACCCTCGCAACTACACCCGTTCTTTAACATGCATACTGAGGAACTACACTTTGTCACAGTTACCAGTATATGTTGTCCATCAATAGAATTTTGTTTTCACAAAGGCACTTAATGTGTTTTATACAACTATTTAATTTTGCATTTAGAACATTTTAATGGTTTTAATAGTTTACTGACAGAAATCCATAACATTAAATCCCATGTTGAGACTAGTTTATTCTACATGCTAGAGTGACACCCTGAATACCTTTTTTTTTATAAAAAAAAAACATAACTTTTTTACTTTTCAGTTGTATTTGTAAAAATTAAGTTGCACTTGTAAAAATTTAGAAAACTGTAATAAGCTGAAAGTATGTTGCAAACACTTCTGGGGAAGAGCAATTCCTGGGAAAAAAACATGACAGCTCCGGCTGCCTTCAAATACTAATCATCATCATCATCATCGTCGTCGTCGTCGTCGTCGTCGTCGTTGTCATCGAGATAAAAATCTTTAAATTCACAGATTTAAAGCTTTTCTGTCTGTACATGACGGCTCTCAAAATTTACAGTCGTACATAGCGGAAGAATTGTCGAGAAGCAAAGAATACACTGGCATTCAAGAAAGAACTATTTGTTACTTTACCCATCCTCTACAAACTAGTTTTCTTCACAAAAAAAGAAAAAAAAAATTATAAAATTAACAATGAAATAAATACTGCTCTAATGATAAAAAAGAAAGAACCACGTAAAAAAACATTTAATTCCAAAAGGACACGTGTGCTAAAAACTAAACATGATATGTTTCATAGTAACACCACAGGTCAAGTGGTTTTGTCCTTCATTTTCCCTCTGGTCTGTACTGCGGAGGGTCAAACCTTTTCGCTCTTATGGGTGCCTGGGAAAAGTGGTGAAAATGTCTGGCAGGGAATTTCAGTCAAAATAATTACTGGCGTACTTTCATAGACTATATTTGATCAACTACAAAACAAATTATGCTAAACTGTGCGTTTTTAGTAAACGCAGAAGAAAACAAATGCCCCAAGGTAATTTTGTCTATTTTGTAATCCTCTACAGGCACTAAGGTTCGCTTCCAGCTTTGTCCCAGGGATTTTCCGCACGATTGTCTCACCAATCTTTGAAATATTCCACTCCTTCGGTAACAGGCCCGACCAACTGTGGCGAAGATTAGACGACAGTTAAATAAAGTCTTTACTAGGACAGTAACGGTCAAATGTTTGTCCGTAGTTTTTCAGGTAAGAAAGTTTTTTTTTAATGTATGTGGGAAGGAGCCAATGGCGATTACTTGCACACCGTGACCCACTCGTTGTAGGTGCACACCTTGCACTCCACGTAGCAGCACCAGTAGAATTTACAGTGGCACCTCTCGGACCGCATCACCTTCAGGGTGTTGTAGCCCCGTCCGCAGCAAAGAGTCTCGCAATTGTCCACACCTGTACTAGTCTTGTTGCACAGACGCCCCGTGGTGCCAGGAGAGTCCACCAGAGGGTTGGGGTCACAGAAATTCGGGGACTTCTCGAAAAACAAAAGGTCCGTTTTCCTCGGCCGCTTGCCGTTCTTCTTGAATATTCGGCCGTCAGCCTCGTTGGTCAAGTCGACCTGCGCATCAGTGAGCACAAAGAATGGAGATGGACTGAGGATGCAACAACGAGTTCAGCCTCTTGGACCCGTGTGTGTGTGTGTGTGAGTAGGGTGGATGTATGCGTTTGTGTTTGCCTGTGTGCACATCAATGTAAGCCACTTCATTCTTATCACATATATATTTGATAATTAAAAACAAAAACAGCAATAAAGTCATGTAGGACATGATGACACAGAAATCACGAGCTCACACGCGCATGCGCATACAAACGCACACTTTTGACCCAGGCGTCTGACTTCATCTACTCCCTCCACCCAGAGCATGCAGAGAACAAGAATCGTGTTATACCTGTACCTTTGTGGCGTCCTCGAACTTCTTCTTCAGCAGTTTGCCCACCTTGCGGAACTCGGGTGTGGCCTTCCAGCAGGTCTGCAGCTCGCACGACCCCGACATGCCGTGACACTTGCACTGCTTGCGCACGTTCCGGATGACGGCCTGCACGAGGTTTGCACACAGTTACCACCACACCTTGCACGCGCCTCACTTGCACGCATGTGATGCAGACTAACCTACACGTTAGTAACACAGATGACTTACATATCTCTGGCACTGGTGACTATGATACTGATTGTTAATTAACATTATTACGCTCGAGAACGGGATAAAGAATCACATGACTACTCAGTCTAGTGGAGTGCAGGAAAGAAGTTCCTTATCATCTGAAATACTTTTTTTTAATATTGTTAAGAGGTATTCTTCCCGTTCCAGTCAACGCTTATAAGCACGATCTTTTAAATAAGTGAAAAGAAAAATTTTCTCAAAGGCTAAGATAAGACTAACAGGTGCTTTTGCCTCAGGAAAACCAACCAGAATGTTCTTTAAGCCGTGTCCTCACTGAACAATCCTTCCAACTCTCAACGAGGTTTAGAAAGATTAGTAATCATCGTCGGTTCCAGTTTTGTTCTTAACTAGCAAGAACCAGGGTTCGAACTCAGACGCGAAGTAGGTTCAGGGTTCATTCATCTGCCACTCAATTTGTGAACAGCTAAAATGGTTGAGTTGTTGCATCCAAAGAGATAAAGTTTGTTAAGCTGGAGTTGCTGTCCCAGGATTTGTTACTTAAGAAAAGTGTTAACATGTTTGTTTACTATAAAACAATATAATCATTCAGGGCTTCTGCTTACGCAAAAAATTGCGTACAGTTCGCATTAAAAGTTCGGAGGACCCCTTCAATTTTCGTCAATGGGGTCCCCTTCTAATTTGGGCGAAGAACAGGGACCCCTTAAAAATCTGAAGAAGGGGTCCCTGGGACCCCAAAGAATTTAGCCTTAGCAGAAGCCCTGATCATGTATGGCGACTTTAACTTTTTTGGTTTGTTTTGTTTGTCTCTTTGTTTGTTGTAAGAAAAGCTTAGACCAAAGTCATTAGCAATATCCTTCCCGTATTGTAGAGCACCTATCTTCGAAACGTCCGCCGTAGTTTCAGAAACCGGTACGGCAGCTACATCCCCAGACAGAATGAAATCAGTTCGTGTCTAATTGCTCTGTAATTAAGAACAAAGCTTTGACTGAGTTCAGACCGGATGCAAGCTCGGTTAAAGACACCCGCTTTACTCTGACCACCCGCCACTCACCAGACGCCCGGCTCGGTTGTTGTGGAGGTTGATCTGACTGTGGAGGTCGCGGGCCTGCTCCTTGGAGTCCAGGAACTTCTTGGCGTAGCGCTCGCCGAAGTCCACGTTGTGGCTGCAGCCTCCCCACTCGAAGGTCTTGCCCACTGGGGTGGGACCTGCGACATTGTGGCCGTGCAGCACACTCATGTCACAGCCACACGACTTGAGCTTGCCCATGCTGCACGCTGTCGACACCTGGTGGGTGACCCCGGCGGCGGATATGGCGTAGGCGAAGGCTGTCTCCTTGTAACCTGACAGAGAGCGAGTGAACCAGGTGTCATTAATCAGCAAAAACACAGGTGATTTCCTTAGAAAGTGCCTCAAAAAATATGTCTAGGTCTATTATGCATTGTTTTGAATATTTTGTCTTTGCTGACACTTAAAGACCTACCCGATTGGTCCAAGTTTTGAAGAAATTCTAGTAGGTAAAGATAATCTAAAAATATTCTTTAAATTTAGCGCCTATTTACAGCAGTTCATTATCTGATTTTAAAGTTGGCGATTTATGCCTAAATTTATACTGCAAGCTCTTCGTTCTTTTTTAAAGAGTTATTCCTTATTAGGAAAGAGAGAAAGAGTACAAGAATTTAAAAAGGAGAGACAGGAAGAAAAAGAAAGAGACCGCATGTAGGCAGACGAGGAAGACAATGAGGTAGGTGCTTAAAGTCGACGATTTACAATACTGATCAACCAACGGTTGCTGACTGTCAAGAATTCAATGAACACATCCATTTCCACGGGAATTCACTGGAATAAAACTGATCGGATTTTATGTCAGTCGTGTTCTGTTCTATATAAATAAGCTTTACACATAGTTTGGAGGTAAAAAATTTACAAGGTTTTTTTTTTTTCTATTTGCCTCTCTTGTTCTTTACTCTCGGACAGGAATATATATATAATGCTGATGGTTCTGACGAAAGGAGCTTGCTCTCCTTACCACCAAGGCTCATCCCACTCAATTTACAAAAAAATATTTTAAAATTAAAAAAAAATAATAATAAAGCTAAAAAACAAAATTACCAATTTTAAGCTTTACAGAATCAAATTAATTTTTGTAAATTCGTCCCCTTCCACAAGCGAGCCATCAGTGAAGGTAGGATCCAGTCCTTCAGAGCACGGGAAGACGAGGATGCTGCGCCTGAACACATGGCCACAATCACCACAGTCCCACACCAACATCTCTGTGGCCTGGAGGGATTTGCCATACGTTGTCGCACTGACTCCCTGTTTGCGTACAAACACCGCGATGGCCTCGCAATGATATCCACATTGGGGAGGGTGGACTTGAGAACAAGAACGCACCGAGGCTGGCTCAGTACCCGACCCTTGCAGGGGAACGTAAACAAGCAAAGGTAGTGGTAAGGCCAGCGCGCCGTCGGGACTTCACAAGACACCCGAAGGCATGTACCCCTTGTTGCTTACACCGGGTTCCTTCTGCCTCTTTACAACATGCAGTCAGTCTGCCTGGTCTTATTTTATTTTTCTTTTCCTCCTCCTGCCTCCAGTTCCCACAGCAACACGCTCACATCCACGGATCATGCTGAGGGTCACGAAGGTCACAAAAAAGAGCGCAAGATTTTTCATGTCTCAGCCTCGGTTTTTTTTTTTCTTTTCTCTCACTCGCCCACGCACACATATTTACAAATGTAAATGCCAAAACATGCGAAAAGTGCAGCAGTTTCTGTCACATCACAGCTGCTTGTGGATCTCTTTTCTTTGAAGAATGTCGTTGTCGAAAAAAGAACTCGAGGTCATGCAGTGAGAATTCTGATAAATATTTTTGAGTACTTACCTTTAGCAAGAAGTGGACTGGAATGTGGATTCTTGTTCTTGGTTTCCAGAGAGGAACAGTTCCATCGGTGAGTCCTCAGCTGAAACTGGCATTCGTGAATAGCAATCTGCACACCTTGGATTGCTGATGCTGTCACATCCGGGTACTTCCGGCACAAGTTGTATTGATTAGCTGTAAGCTCCGGGTAGGTTTTGCACACTGTGTTTGGGTCGAGGTGTGGTTCTTTCGGGATATTTAGTCGAAGAATATCGTTTTCCATGGTTCTGAATTAAAAAAGAAAAAACCACACACACATATAACACGAAATTAAATGTCATGCTGCAATTCCTCTAGACCCGTCAATAAAAAGCAAGTAGCCATAACACTAAAGTATCAAAGAACATGTTGTTTCTTGTCAGAGATGTTCATCAGGTATGGTGCTTTGATTCCCAAGAGTGTTGGAGATGTTTTTGGCTCACGTGTATAAACACATTAAGACTCTGTGTTAAAACAGTTCAACCTCCCGATGCATCTGTGATCACAGAGCTTTTATCTTTTTGGAGGTTGCAATAATCTACATCCGGGCATCCAGGAAATGTTAATGAGGGGTTGCAGAGGTAATGGCGTCAGCAGGAAATTGTCGGCAGTTTCGACTTTTTGTCAAAGTTGGTGAATGAATAAATAGCTGAGATTCGTGCATGTCTGGGTTAATATTAAAAACCTAATTGCAACCGTTCTAGTCGGAAGGCATTCAATACTTTTTTTCTGCGAACACAGAAAGCGTTTCAGGACAGCTGGCCAACTGTTTGAAGCATCTTTAGTTTCAAAAGAAATCTAAGAAATGTTGTTAGTTAATGCTTTAATGTTGTTGGAGGAACCCTGATTGTTAAATGATGACGACGACGACGATGATGATGATGAACATTTATTTTAGCCTAGGTAAATTGTCTGGCATATCAGCATGCATGTTAAATCGAGTAACGAGAGTTATGGTCAACGGCTCACCGTCCACATACCTCACTTCCGGCAAAACGGCCAGCAGGCTGACCACAAGCATCAGTATCATTCCTGGTAAACCCTGCATGACGTCACAGTGCATCCGTTGCGGAGGTAGTGGACGTTCATGGTCAGTGGCCTGTGTTCCGGCGATCAGCTTAGTCTGGTCTCGCAATGACCTGTGGATTCGTGCTTTGGCAAGTAGGACTCCGGCAGACAAGGTTCAGCTGTCCTTCTCTTGAAAAAGTAGTCGGCTATGGTTGCCGATGAACTGTTTGTCCATTTCTTTCTTTCCTTCCTTCTTTTTTTTCCCCTTTGCTTTGTTATCCAAAAGTCACAACATTAAATTTTGCAACTGGACCTCCAGAACGAGTAAACAACAGCTTCCGTTTGTATCCCGGTTTTGGACTCGTTCATGAGACAGATTTTAGATAATATCGTGCTTTTGAGAACTCGAACTTCTATCTCCTCAAGCTTTCTGAAATAATAATTGTTAGCGGTTATTTAGAATCCTATTTCCAATACAATTATTAGTCAACACTCACGCCTTAACTGTCCATTGCATACATATAAACAAGCAAAGTAACACAAAACTAAAACACTAGTGGAATAATCTGTAGGCGTGCTGGTCTGTCATAATAAGTAAATAAAAAAGACAAAACATGTTAATAAAGATTAAACTTAATTATTACAATTGTTTAAAAAGCACTAACAGCAATAATAATACCACGAAAGCAAATGTCAAGCGACATTTTTGACACCTTCTCGCATAGAAAGCTTGCCAAGGGAGACCATTGCACTTTCGCTCAAGTAGTTAGATATTTGTATGACCTTTTAAAAAGTTCGCGAAGGAATATAATGAAGCTACTTCGAAACCTGGCTGAGTGAGCTAGTGACAGACAGACAGACAGACAGACAGACAGACAGACAGACAGACAGACAGACAGACAGACAGACAGACAGACAGACAAAAAGGGAAAAACAAGTGCCGTACTTGTGGATTTGACGCTCCCACTAACACATTTCGAAATTAGAAGTGAAAGGTTGGATCGTATTGTTTCCGTTGGCAAGGTAATGTTAGAGAAACCGACTTTTTACAGGTTGACTGTCAGGTCCTGTGGCCAGACACTTGCTGCTGCACTCGCTTTCACCTGGAAAAGCATCAAACACCGACACCTCAGTGACGTGGCGGTCAGCGTCCACAGGTGACCCACCACCTTCCAACGAATAATTCCCGCCACCAGGCTCACAATGCTCTCCCCGCCAGGTTCAAAACTCCTCCCGCCAGCAGTTGGCTCAGACGACCTGCTGGACTAGTCAGGCGTGAACCATATGTTGCCTCATCCTCGGCCAAGCGAAAAAAAAAACAACAACAACAACTTCCCGACTACCCTACTCCCCTCCCTGCTTCATCATCGAGCCAGCCAACCAGTTTTAATATCATCAAAACTGAAATCACCGGGTATGGGATGGGACTGGAATTTATTCCTTTTGCGTAAAAGGTACTAACAGTGTTGGTATTGTCGCAATTTGCATCACCAAGTCATGCCTCTCATTAGGGTCTTGTTTTACATTGAAGGTCAAAGGTCACAATGCACCATCAAGCCGAGTAACTGTTCTTTAAAGGTTGCATAATCCTCCAACTCCCACCAACACCTCGATCTCTTTCATCTTGTTTAATAAAAGCGCGAAGAGATGGGTGTATGTCACCTGTCGACTTCTGGGCTCCACGTCCGCATCCACCAGCCTCCACGTCAACATGCCCCTGTCTAAATATAGACATGCCAAAGGTCATCAACGGTAGTGAAAACAGATACGGTTTCCAGCGCCTGAAGATCAAAGACTGTTTTTACTGCCACGAGGGAGGAAATGAGTTTTAGTACCAGAAGTGTTTTCACAGTATGTTCCTGGCAGCGCTCGGTTCCTTCATCTAATAACAGCCGTTAGTGGAGCCTGCGGCGATGCCATGGATGTGTCGGTGACCGTTACTGTAACCAGCTTTTAACCCTTTTGTTGCCTGTTGTAAAGCTGATGCTTGCAGCAACCAGTCCTAACTCTTACTTTGTTTGTTTGTCTGGAAACATGTAGCCAGACAATGGACTCTGAGAATTTGCTAGATGACGGTGGAAATTAAAACAAACAACAAACAAACAAAACCCGAACTTAGTTAACTATTCAATACTCTGGAGAGGACTACTTCAACCTCTTGCAGCTTCGATACTCGATTTAACCATTGCATTAACTTGAATATTTTTAAAATCATTGCTGCTAAAGGTATTATCTTTATATTCTATGAAACTGCTGATTACTTATTATCTTTTTTTTTCAAGGATCATCATTGCTTTGGCTTTTGTGTTCTTGTTTCCTTCTCAAACACAGCAACACAACAGTAACCACTACACTTGACGGTCGACCAGACTACAACCACACAAGTATTTGAAAGAGGCTGCTTTTACACAAGCTGCCAGTTTGTTTTCCAAAGCAGGTAGAAATCCAGGGTATGTGGGAAACACATGCCCTACTCGGTTTCCTAGTGCAAACGTACCTAAACGTCATCCTACGGGGTTGCCAAAGATGTCCGGGAGGCTGAGTCAATAAACAAAGGTCCTTTGATGTACCGTCTACGCCGTATATACATCCTCCTCAACTGGCGCTCGACTTGAACCAGACTGGAGTTCATTTTAAGGCATTTAAACCCTCGAGAGACGCCCCCAACCGGCGGACAGCCACGTTCTTTAGGAACATGTCAAGGGATAAAACTCCGCCTGTGTTTGCAGAGATAATTAATTTGATTAACGATGGACTAGGAATGGGATGAATCTCCTTTTGGTGGGTTCGTTAGCAGGGTCTTGGTTTGGACTTGCCAGACAAGTCCTTAAATAAGATTCGACCAGCAGCCACTACTAGAGTTCCTGACTAATCAAATCCTAACACATCAGCGAAATATTACTTGCAGCTTGACATTCTACCTGTACTGTTCTTCCTTTCAAAAAACAGTTTTAGGAAATAAATAGAAAAACAAATTGACGAGTCACGAGAGAAAACAGCTGTGTGGACACTTGACACAAAAAAGTCCTAAAATTATAGCAAGACTCCCTAATTTTAAGACAACATAAAGTCAAACCTTTTCTTCATATTTTCACTACTATTTAGAAAATCGGATTTGACACCATGCAATAAAAAATAAATGAAAAATATATTAATAAATATATTAATAACAAAATTGTAAAATATATTAATACCGACGCAATGGTTCAAAAAGAAAGTTGAAGAAATGTGGATGGTTTAGCAACTGATGGAGGTATCTGCAGACGGCGGACCGTCCCCCCTATCTTACTCGCTTTCCATACTTACACCAAGTGTAACCGCTGCTAACTTTAGGGAGGAGCCTGACAGATGACTGCGCAGCGCGTGGTCTCCAACACAAGGTGATTAGCGCTCGGTCAGAAGGACGGAGGACAACTTTCCTTTGTCCTCGATTTATCTCCTGTCATGACAGTGTGCATGTCTGAGGGGCAGGTTGGCCCTTTGCTCTCGACGAAGGGTTAGGAGCGGAGGTTGTCTTGCAGAAAAATGCGTGGGAGAAAAGTTTTTTTTTTTTTGGTAGTTATACTTTGGGAACTCCCCTGCACTCAGAATATTTTTTTTTCTGTGAGGCTCATAGGTTTGAGGGTAAGAGTGGGGAAATAATCAGGAGCATATAAGCGATGATCCCGTGGGTTTTCGAGGAGATGAGAAATTACATTTAGGAGGTGACTGAAATGAAGATGGAGATTAATTTTTTTTTACCTGTTTCTCTTTAGTGTAGCTACTATTTTCTAAGTAAAAGCTCGGCCGAGTAGTTTTCGCCTTTCGTTAATTCAACTTTTGATAGTGGTTTCCGTTAACAATGAATGATATGTGGTCAGTCTTTTGTTTGTTTGTTTTTTTTTTTTGGTGGTGGGGGGATGTAAGCAGCTCATGTACTCGGTAAAAATTCCTTTTTAAAATAAAATCTTACCTTTTCTTTGATATGTTACCTGCGCCACTGTATAAATTACATACTTTTCAAATACAAATCTTTTGAACGGAAGCAAACTGGTGTGGTCAAGTTGGCAACGTTTGCATCGCAAATTTCTTAAAAATGAAAAAAAAAAAAAGAAAAAAAGGGAAACTCCGGTCGCCTGAGTTTTGACAGATTCTTTGGGTTCAAAAATAGTGAAGGGATTCTCACAAGGATTATCTACAGTATTGAAAGAGGGCATGTAAATAAATACTTTGTTTTAACATGTATGTATTTTGTACACGTCTCACAAGCTTTATTATCAATATTAACTATTTACTGGTTGCTTATTTCTTGGTTATTTAGAGCTTTTGCCTCACAGCTTACTGGTGGAAAACTCGGCTGGGACTTATAGCAAAGGTTTCTCCAGTTTCCGACAATGATTAAAAATTAGCTCAGTTCTTTTTAACTTGTTTGGTTTAGAAACTCAGTGAAAACAATGGTATGCACGGTCGTTTTCTACTTTTTTTGATACCACTTTTTTCAGTCACGTTTCTAGAACCCTGATAATTTTCGCATAACTTGTGGCGAGAAATTACAGAAGCATTAATGCTTGTTAACTGAAAGTCAAAAAACCTGATAAGTTTCACCTTTTCCAGACATTTTTTTATTTTGTAGTAAAAGTTAAGAATGCTTCAACGATAAGCATGGCATCTACAGCAATAATGTATATAAGGTATGTACCGTTTATAATCGCTTTGACAATAGTACTTCCCTCTCGCCAAAGATCAACAGCAGGAAAGCAGAACTTCGCGAAAGTCGGCGAGTAAACACTTGTTGACATCAAAAGTCAACCTCATTGATAAACGGGTATGTTTAACAATCGCGAACCAGTCATGCTCAAACAGTTTGTCCACTCTCCCCCAACCCCCCATTGTATCCGCCTTGTGAGTAGTGTGATACCGGTGTTCACTCAAGCATGGCCTCACCTACCTGTCACCGACTGTCGAAACTAAAAAGGTGAAAAATAAAAATCCAACAAATATCTAATATCTGCGGTCCGACCAAGATATGATCCTCAGGTATGACACCTTGCGTCATGTGACCCTTTCATATCACCTGGTTGAATTACCCGTTCATGTCACCTGGTAGGACTGGGGTGTAGACACGGTTTTCGAGCAAAGATCGGGGTGGGGTATAGGTGTTGGCCAAACACCTCTTTTACGGGTGTCTCGTGCAATGAACATCGGGGACTGGACCACCCGTGAATGCTAGCAGTTCCTCGAAAGATCAGAGAGACTGACCAGGGACATGGAAAAATGGCAAACACGCGGATTGGGGTCAGACCAGCTGCCTCCGCCGTGTCGGTGTTTAGGCAACAAACAGCTTCTCCTGTTCTAAACACTATCGCTTTTCCCTGGGACCCGATTATTGCCTGTCTCCCCCTGTCTGATCACGTGACATGCGCGGATGTGTGTCCCCTCCCTTCTCTCCACCCCGCTCCCCTGTAGAGGCACACATCTATATACCGGCATTTACATACACATATATGGTATATTATTTATACGCACACTCTCACACATATATACATACATCTCACATCCTTAAAATGTTGGGTTCATACCAAGTATAACAAAGTATCTTAACATCACAAGGATGCATGGAAAATAATGGAAGTAAACAGCAGTCCTAATCAACTTCAATAACCTGAAAGAAGTTTCAACCTTCAAAAATACTGTTGAAATTTGACTCAGTTCTTCAGAAATGTTCAAGCTCTAAAGATAAACAAATCGAGACATTCTTGTGTTTTGCACAGGCAGGTAAAGCAGAAATGGAGGACACGGCAGGGCTACATTAAGTATGCACTATGGTCACTATAAAACGAGAGTAAGGTACAAAACAATAACATCCTCCATGATATTGTCAATAAGAAGCTTTTCACGTGCAGGCTCCATCTTGCCCCCCACAGGGAGCCTGTCCTTTGACAGCTGCAGGCAGTAGTAAACACCGCAGGACGATGCACCGAGCTCACCCTCGCCCGGTTCAAAATCGGCTCCAGGCAGAGGTTCTTTCATAAGTAAGTCAGTGTAGTTTGCACAGAGCTTACACCAGCTTACATTTTACACGACATTACATACAATATATATGCTTCTGGTCTTATTGTCTTGTTGGAAACAAAGGTAGACAAGTAAGATGCAAGTAAGCAAAAAGAGAGATTGGACAGTCTTAGGGAAACTGAAAATATTTGTAGGTTTTTTTTTTAATTTTATTTATTTATTTGTTTATTTATTT
>SRHC01000553.1:70219-88612 GCA_004794325.1 Pomacea maculata | reverse complement strand
TTGGTTTCTTTCAAAACTAACGGCTGATCGCAGCGCACGTTTGACCGTTGATCCATTGTTCTTTGGGCGAGATATACAATGTATCTTGGAGTGTAGTTTGCTTGAATTACAAGAATTTCCTTGTAAATGGGGTAAAGACGAGATAAACAGCCCTGGCATGCAACAGTTGTGGTGACCATACTCATCCTCGGGGCAACCAGCCCCGGGACTGGTCCCCTCGTCTCACCCTCCGATCGTCTAGTACCTTGCTATCTGCATTCCTCCTCCAGCTCTTGATAAGATCCATAGCAGGTTAATTGAATAAGCCAGACACAGAGTGACAACTACAGGTAACAGTGACTCCACCCCCACTCACCTCTACATTCTCACGGTCCTCGTCCTAATATTCTGCTGAAGTCCTTATTGGTGTTAACCCTCCCTCTGTCTTTTGGATGCCCCCTGTCTCCCGCTCGCCACCTCATTGGAGCCACTGGACCTTTCACAGGTGAGCAGTCCGATAGACAATTGTAGTCGGCGTCCTTGTTATTGTCATGGGAGGTGGATGTGATGCCACTTGCAAGGTATAAACATGCCTTAGGAGGCTGAATCTTACTCACTGTCGTGTCCATGGTGTTTTTCACTTGACAATTATGTCTGAACGCTTGACCAAGTATTTTTTTTTTAAAAAACCACCTTCATGCAGATCCTTTCCTAGACCTTCAACCGGAGGAACACAACTTGTATTAATGGACTGTTAGCAGACGAATTTTTTTTCAGTCAACTACTAGAACGAGGCTGGTGTGAACACAGCTTCCGGTTTAGTCACATTCATTGTTTAAGCTCGCCGAGACTAACAGCGGAAAACTGTTGGTCGAGGCAGACAGTCATCAATCCACCTCTACACGTCTTTAGTCCTAGGAGAAATGAGGAAATTAATTGAATTTACTCGAACTTATACTACTTCTCTCATTATACTACTTTAACATTGCACGAGGCCCACAGCTCGACTGACAAGTGGTTGGCTATGGCCGTCAGTTGACACATTACATATGCTCGGAGTTTGTTTTCTACTTCTTTCAAGAGGGAGAGGGGAGAGGGTGGAAGTGGCAGAGGGGGGCAGATGCTGTCGTTGTAAACTCGAGTTCTAATGGATCGACGACAGCTGATTGCTCGTCGCGGACACGTGACAAGGCGAGGAGATGGCGGATATACAAAACCCTTGGCTTGTAAAGTCAGCCTCGGCGAACCTGCTCCGCTTGAACGTGCGTGTTCCCTCACAGCCAATACACTGGAGAAGAGAGAAATTGTGAAAGAAAGAAGGCTAAGACAGAGGAAGAAGAATGAGAGAAATCGACTGCTGTTTAATAGTCGAATTTGTCAACAAGTTTGGTTTGTAACAAATCTGTCGAGTGACAACAATGTGTAGTCATTTTATCATTATTGCATTCAACTGTAGATGGAAACTGTTGATTTCTTTGTTTGTTGTTACTAAAATTCTAACTTGCATGTTGTTATGTCTAACTTTTGAAATATCTAGCAGGGTGTCCAGCCTACCGCCCTCATTTTAACCAGACACAACATAATTTCATTTTTAACGGCATGATTCTGGAAAACCCGCCATGTGATAACCAGCGAGATTTTATATCTCCTCCAGTGCGACCCTCGGGCGAGAAAAGGTTGGGCAAAACTGAACAAGAAGTGTAGAATGTAGATCTTATGAGTATATAACCAGTAAGGTGTAATACAAACAAACACAGGCTTCAAGAGATGGAAACAATGTCACGTGATTAGCTAATGACCAGATACACCACTGACAATGTAACATACTCCGTGTGTCCCTCCCTGTCCCCCCCTGTGTACTCGCAGCCCTCGCCACCACCTTTGGTGAGTGCGGCCGTCAATAGGAGGTCTTCCTTCAGATCCAGTCCCAGGGACTTGGAGGTGCAAGTGTCGGCGGCAAGTGTTTGCACAATGACTGAACGACGACAGAAGGGCATGATCGGCATAATTCGAGTTGAGACTCCATCACCTAACCTCATAACAAACACAGGCTGGAGGGTGTTAAAGGGCCCTTTCCTACCCTTCACAGGACTACCACATGAAAGGTACAAGATAAGTATGTTGTAGAATGCGATTTGGACGTGAGTAAATAAATGCAAGTTTACATTTTTAAATAAAAATAAATGCAAAAATCATTTGAGGTTCTCGTGTCTGGTGGTTTGATGGGTTTTATCCAGAAAGAAAACATGAGTAAGTTTATGTATACTCTTTAGATGTAGGTTTGTTTTTTAATTTTAGATGGAGTCGCTTCCTCATATTTTTTTTATCTTATAACTGGAACTTATTTTGTAACCATAACCATACATATAGTATCTGAGCATATTTCACATGTTTAAATTGATATTGTCATTATCAAACTGTTTCCTCAAAATTTAAATGCACTTAGCCGATACTTGAATAGTTCAAGACGAACATCGTTCTTCGAATTAAAGTCTGTAATTAGCAATTAGCATACATAAATTAAAACACAATCGTTGTACAAAATAGAACGATAGATGAACAGATAGATATATCTAACCATAAACAGAGTTTCAATGAGGCTTGCTATCTTTTTGGCTTGTGTCGCCAAAAAACAACAACCAAAACAAACCAAAAACAAACAAGCAAATAAAAAAAAAATAAATAAATAAAATAAAACACTTGTCTACGCACTTACACTACATTTTTGAAGAAAATGTTTGGACCTATTCACCTCCCTATAAAGCAATCTCCATTCCATTGTTAGACTAGGAAAAGTCACTGCTAGATAAAAACAATGATAAATAAAGCAAGCGAAATCAGTTTTTAGGAGAACAAAAGACTTTAGGTTTTTCACACGAGCTATTCTTTCGACGAAAGGTCCAGAAGTTCACGAAATACCTAGCAACGAGAATAAAACCTATCCCCCACACTTTGAAGACGACAGGAAGAGTGGAGAAGAATGATACACCATTGAGCTTGTTATTGTCTTCCCCACCCTCCACACAGTCGTTGAGGTCCCCACCCACATGGAGGTCCTGCCCACAGGTCGGCGGTTGTAAAGGATGTAGACTTTAGTCGTGTGCTGCCGAAAGTTCGCCGTGCTCTAAGAGGACGCTCATCGTCTTGACCTATTATGCTTTTCCGGGATTTAGCACTCATCCCTCCCTCTCTCCCCCTCGTGAGACATCCTCTCTGTGCGTCTATACATGACATTTCGTATGTCTGTAAGGGCTGACCTGTGCACTATGCTTTTGAAGCGCAAAGTTAACAAATAGGAAGAGGTTAAGAAAGATCACTCTAACGTTTCTTTCCTGGCGAGAGATTTTCACCGTGAATTTTAGCACTTTTTTTTCTTCTCTCTCTCTCCTTTTATTCTTCTTTCATTCTTTGTTACTTTTTACGTTGTTTGCTCTACTTAAATGAAATAATAGAAACTTCAAAGCTTAATATTGCTAAATATATAGTTATTGTTTCAGAGAATAAATATCATAGTTTAATATCAGCGTCAGAATATTTCTAATACAAAATTACTGTGGATTGTTTGTCTTGGTGAAAAAAATTAACATATCAATTAACGAGTGATCGGCAGATTCTCTTTTATCTCTTAAACATAGCTTGGGGGCTTGGTAATAATAAAACAAGATTTCTTGCTTTAAATACATATGAAAACGAATATAATATAGAAAAACTGCCAGAGACACGAGTAAAATCATCATCATCAGCAGCAGCAGCAGCAGCACACCTGATTTTAATGGCGCGTTGACTATTTTATTATTTATTGATAATTGAATTAGGGAATTGGAACCACAAAGCTAACGGGCAACAAAGTACAAATAAAAATATCGAAAGAATTAAATACACCAAAAATATTTGTGCAGAGATGAGTTACCCCCTCCACAACCAGCTACAGGTTTTATCTGTGCTTCACGTTATATTAAAAAAATATTTTAAATTAATTCTGTGGCAGAACATGGACAATATGACATGGGTGACTTACCTTCTTCGACGACTCCATGGAAAGATTTTCCTCGAAGCAGTGTCAGTCGTCTGATTCGTCGTCACAAACTGTTCACTTTCACGCATGGAGACCAGGGAGCAGGCATTTCTTGGTATCACTTTGTGTTTGTCGTGCAGTGAGCAGCTACACCCCCCTGAGGAGAGACAGTAAGAGTGTAAACACCAGGCAAGTTTCTCTCTCCTCGTCCCTCGGAGTCTGTCTCTCCGGGGGCAATCGCGGGCTTCTGACGCTCCGAGCGGCGGCGGTGGCGCTGCGGAGTGAAAAGCTGACGTTCGGGGGCAGTGGGCGCTCGTTGGGGGCGCTCGGCTAAATCTGACGTTCCCGCTCGCAACCTCGATCGTCGACGTCGCTTCGACAAGAGGACGACACCGCGACTGGCGACACTGCGAGTTCAGCAGCACAGTTAAAACAAGCGCCGCCCGGTCTCTCCTCCCTCTCTCACTCACTCACTCTCTCGCTCGGCTGCTGCTGTCGGAAGCACGTCGTGGGGGGAGTAGGGGATGGGGTCCGGGAGTCCCTCAAACCACCCCGCTCTCTCTCTACCTCCACCCCACCTCCACGACTGGAGTGTCGCCCACCTCCCTGCCACCCAGGAGTGGACCTTTCACCTGACCCCCGCAACCACGCGGTGAGACAACCACGCACACACCTATCACAGCTGTTGGTCGCTGCCACGAGCTGCTGGCCACTTTGTGGACCCAAAACTGAGGGGGGTGAGATGGGAAGGAGGGAAGGGGAAGACTGAAGTAAAGTTTTACCCCTCCCCACCCACACACACACCATTACCTCTCAACCTCCCGGTTGTCGCTTTTCTCGTCGAACACCATCTCGTGCGGATGAAAAGTGGAAGAAGGGGGGTATAGGTGTGGGTGGAGGAGGGAAGGGTTGGGGCTGACTAACCTTGACGTTGCGAAAGCCAGTGTGTTTACAAGTCTGTCGACTGTGGGCTTTCTCAAGCAGTAAAGATGTTTTCCCCTCACCCCTCCTTCTTCTTCGCATTGTTGTCTCTTGCTTCTCTCCCCTTCTCTTTCTCTCTCTCTGTAAGGTGGGTGGGGTGGTGCCTACAACAGCAATGTATCCACAACTCATACGGAAACCATCAAGCAGGCGTGCGTGGGCGTCGGTTTTCCTGCGACACCTCATGAAGGATGAACTTTGAACTTCAGAAAGAATTCTTCACAGGTTGCCCGCAAAGGGAAGCATGTAGCAGCCACCACCACCACCACCACTACTTCCACCACCACCGGGATGTGACGGAAGCAGTGGGAAGACAAGACGGAAAGAGTGACGGGGCTTAATGTGGGAGGGAGAGGGGATAGACAAACAAACAACACATATCTCACATATGACTGACAACACTTGTTGATCCCATCAGAAGAAAACAGCGATAATAATGATAATTGTCGAGTGTGGCACGGACTTGGATCTCCAATAAGAGATAACATCAACACTACTACTATCAATAATAATTGTTGTACATTCGCAAGGACTTGGAACTTGACTCCGATGAAAGGAGTCCACTCCTGCTCTCTGTTCATTCTCTAGGAATAACTGTACCTATAGACATGCAAACTACAAAACTCGCACAACACAGTTGTGAATGTTATCATGGACACCATCACACCGAAGAAAACTTGCTCGGTGATGAAGAAAACGGCGGAGAACCTGTCACCGAGAACATTCTTTGTCAGCCTTGAGTTTTATTGGGTAGGTGACCAACCCCGAGAGGTGCGAGGTTATTTTTATGGTTTTTAAAATTATTATTTCGATATGTTTTGAATGCAAAAGAATGCGCTGGGGATGAACAGCTGAAGATAATCTTCATTGATGTCCCAGGGTATACATTTCATGACAGACCAGTTCCTTACCAAGGAACGAGATGTAAAGAGGTGCACTTGGTCTCTCAGCCCTACCCTACTGTCTCTATTGTCTCCCCTTGACTCACGTCTCAGCCAACCAACCAGCCAGCCAACCGGTTTGGTTTTAAAGTTTTACTTTCGTGTCAACCCCGGGTCTTTCTGGGTAGGTAAGTCTTCTGTGTTTCAATCTTCAAGATTTTCTAATTTCAGAATCCACCTATCTCTTAGCATCAACCTCGTGATGGTTATCAATCACGTGACATTTTCAGTGGCGGTTTTGCTGCTTTGTAGTTAAAACCAACTAAACGGCCGAACGGTAGACGAATTAATTAAAATTAAACAGAATGAAGTTGTACAGATCGAAAGCAAGTGGGACCAGCTGCAAGTTGATTCCACCCGGACACAGTGTTCACAGTGCCCCCCACCCCGGCCTTCCTGTCCTCTAAACAGGGTAGAGTGGAGTGGGTGGGGAAAATGTGGGTGAGACAGTGAGACCACTCACATTTTGCGCGTCACAGGTGGGCACGCCACCATGCGTAGGTGGGGAAAAAACAACTGTCAGACACCTGTAGAACTTGGAAGTCAAGATGCATCCAGGTATGAAGTAAAAGTCAGGTGTATAGAGTGTACTAGGTAAGTGTATCACTAGGTGTACTAGGTGATTCACTGTAGGCGAGATCATCGAAAAGCCAGGAAAGCAGGTGTTAGTCTGCAAGGCACACCCTGACGTTTCATCAAGTTGGGGTGGATCGAAATTAGCTCGACTGAAATTGACTAGTGTCATCGCAAATGTACATAAATACTCGACTGTCGAGATCAGCTCGACTAATATTCTAGACACACATAGGTTTTCGAGTAAAATTGACAAGTTTTGAGATCGGAGTACTTCCAGTACAGACCACCCTGTAAAATCTGAAGATCGAAGTCAGTTCGAGTAGTGTTGACCACTATAACCACGAACAGTCTTGTTTGGGGGATGTGCGGAGGTCGAGATTAGATCGACGAATGTCAACAAGTATGTCAACAATGTCAACCAGTCATCTTTCTGCTAAACAGCACGGGAGTCAACTCTCGCTACCGCCGCGACTCAGGGGCTGCGCGCTGTGAACTCTAACCCCGGCATGGCAGTCAGGGTGGATGGAGTGGAGGTTCTGGGCTGCTTGACTGATATCATGCACAAATATCTGTTTCTTCTTCTAAATCCAAAACTCTTCCCTCCTTCCACTTTGAAGATACACATCTATGCGTACGTTTGTCTTTGTGTGTGTGTGTATATAAAATAGGGAGACAGGTTCAATTTCAAACCATTTCAAACACTCTAAGCCCCAGAACGATTTATTTATTGATTGTCTGTGATCATCTGTAATTTACAAAACTCCCGTTACAAGACTTGTATCAAAATGTTTGTGATACGGAAGCTTTTGGCATAAACAATTATTGTTCACAGCACCAAGATACAGATGATAAGCACATCCTCTTCTGCTATCAAACAAGATAGTAATTATTTCTAATTAATCTCTACTGTACAGTCAGTCATCTACCTGATTTCTCAAAACTGAAGCGATTCCTATATGATTAAATATTTCAAATGAACTGTTAAAGTTAGTATTGCACAGACATACTTTGTGATGAAGAAATTGAATTATTCAAGGAAATTAAAAGTTAGTATAAGCAATTAAACCAGGTCCTAAGGTAATAAACAGTAAGCCTGCATACTAAAGTAAAGAACTGTGTAACAGGAGGAGGGGATGAGAATTCAGAGTGAAATACTCCATGTCAACACCTGAATACTCTACCTGTCTGTACCTGGACTCAATTCGTGCGTGTGGTAAAAGTGAGTCGTAGAGTTTCACTCATGTGGTGGTGAGTAGAGCAGCACACACAGCTTATCCACTGAAGTAATTTAGTAGAAAACGGAGATTCCACGGTTCGTCCCCCTTTTCCGGGACGTGATGTATTTGCAAGTTCAGGGGGAGCGAGCGACGAGGCAGAGCTGTTCCCAGGTGTATTGTTTACAAAAACCGTCGCCTGAGCTAACAGTTCTCATTCAGAGCTGTCTCCCGTTGCGAAGTTGGCGGCGCCACTTGGTCATCGTTTAAAGCCTGAATAAAAAAGCCACATAATCCCTCAACAGTATCTTCTCTCGCCTCCATCCCTCTTCCCGACTGCAAAAGCGAGCCTCGATCTGGAAGAAACCTCGTAGCAATAGGTCTATCCTTGAGTTTAAATACTCTCCATCTTATCCCCCCCGGGGGTAAGAAAAAAGTGTTGCGTTCACACTTATGCGAACAGTTGTTCACACGGCTACTCCTTGTTCACACGCCCACACTCTTACAGTGTAACAGTAAATGTGTCTAACAGATTGCCAGGATGATTCTTTGTTTTTCAACCAATAGGAACGTTCATTTCTCGAGAATACTTGACATTCTCCACGAGAGAAACTTTGAGCTGATTTTTTTATTTTTTATTTATTTATTTTTATTTATTTATTTTTTTTTTGAAATTTGCTTCAAGTGTAAGGTTGGGAGGTTTGCGCTTTCATTGTTTATTGGTTCAGATGTGTACAGTGTGGTTTCGCTCACTTAAAGTAAAAGGACCGAGGGACAGTCACTAGCACACTGTCGCTGTCCTCCCACACTACCCCCAGCCCCCAGCCCCGCGCCTGCCAGTTGTTTCTAATACCGGACGGATGACGAGCTGGTCAAACACGACCATGGAGGTGCCGCAAACAGGAGCGCCGTGCAAATACGCTTACCGCCGTATCAGGCCCCTAATGTCGCAAAGGGGGAGATTTGCGTGTTGTTCCAAGAAAATTAGGGTCCACCCGTTGTATGTTGTGAATGTGCCGCTGGAAGCTCCCTGTCCTTCCATCGAATTAGAAAGAACCTCGGCCCCTGAGGGAGCTTCTGAGCCCACGAGCGTGTGCCGGCTGTTGACACCGGGGGTCGAGACAAGGCGCCGAAGACCCCTCCGCCGGTGGTTGGACAAGAACAACGTGTATGGCATTCTGTTGGAAGTGGTGGCAGCAGGCAATGGTGTTGGTATAAGGGATTCCTGTCGTGGTCATGCTCGAGAAGACTGCCTTTAGAGAATAGCGGTATCGGGGGTCTCATCTGTACACTGGGACACCGCCAGTTACCAACTGAACACGACGATGTATTTTCATAACTCCAACAGCAGTATATGTTAAAATGTATGTAGGTGTGTGTGTGCGGGTTTGTGTAGAAATTGTGTCAGGAATAAATACTTTCAGGCGAAAGAAATCAGAAGTAGGTAATTAGGTAACGAGCTAGCGTACCAGGTCACTAATTCACCCCACCTAGCATAAAGATAAATTTTTCCGAAATTTTTTCATGATTTTTTTCTTCTGCGCATATCGACAGACAGCTAAAAAAGTTCTTTAACTTTAACACGTTTTCTAAAGAAGTAGTTTATTAAAGAACTGATTGAAAGTGTTAATCGTTTTGTACTCCTAGCCATGTCCTTTTCATGAATTCATGATTCTTTTTTCCATCTTTGTTCAGAGTTGTACAATGAGTTTGCATTCAAGATAACTATCATAAACACAAGAGGTTTTAAAACAAAGAAAAACCGAGACAGTTTTGCTTTGAACTTCTGCTTAGCAGATTTATGAAAATTATGCAAAATTTACAGAAATGAGGTGAACTTTGTCAAAAGTCACAAGTTGAAACAGCTTCAGTCATTTTGGAAGAAAACTCGTTTCCGGATGCTTGATATTTACCCTACACAATGCATTAATTAAGAAGAGAGAAAGGGGGAGAAAGAAAATGAGTCAAACCACAGGTTGAAACTAAAGTAGACAAACTGTTCAGACAGTGGTTTTAGCAAGTCGCTGACTGTACTCTCGATGTGTCACACTATCTTTTACAACTGACACCAGCACTAGTGTCGCACTAACACCTCTGTCTCCACCACAGGACCACCCTGACACCCTGCAGTGCCTCTCGACAATCGTCTTCTTCAACAGAGCAACTTCCACTCGGGTTCTCCCTATCCAGAAAGGTCTCGATGCAAGGGCAGGTCAGGCTCGAGCTGAGCCCCATTGGCCTTAACACGCCAGCATCGCCTTCAACCATTCGTCACCGTGGCAGCCTCCTGGAACAATCGAGGCGGTGAGATCAAAAGCCGTTTAGCCCTGGCGGTGGCTCCTCCTGCGGCAAATAGCGGGCCCATATCGGTTACAAGCAATTTCTTCGCAACATGTCACCGCCCCTGTCTAGCGCCTTACGGCCCCTGGCGTGGACTGAGCTAGCTTTGTCGTGCTAGCCACTTATTTGTGAAGCACAGTGAGGTGAGCTGAAGCAAGCTGTCAGGTCCCCGAGTGACTGGTTGTAAGAATTAGTGACGCAGGAACAAGTGAGAAGAGTGGGAAATTCCTATGTGCGATAGGTTTTTTTTTCTTTGGGTGAGATTTAAAGAAATGACTTTTTTTCCTTCAAGAAGGAAAGATTCACTTTACTTCAATGTCCCAATCTCGAAGCATAAATTGTTGTTTTGAAACATACAATTATGAAATTAATAAATACAAATAAATCATTCCCAGCTCTTGATTTTTGTGGATTTCCTTTTCCCAATTATCCTCGTCTTCTGAAAGATGGTCTTCTGATGGCCTTCTGAAAGATGGACACTTTATTTTTAATTCTGTACAAGTGGTGGCCGAGCCTTCAAGTGTTCACCTTTGGTCATGGCATTGAAGTCTTTGAGACCTCACTCATTCAATAAAGCCCTCACAGACGCCAGCAGCAACAGCACCAAACACCAAGGTTAGAACCTCAGTGGGTCACGTGACCATTTGAGCGCTTCTGCGTCGAGACATGGAATCGTCTGCTGGTACATCGACTACTTCATCTAGTGACATCGTGCGACCGCATCTATCATTAGACCATTGAAGAAGACGATAATGATGATGAGTCTCATTTTGTTCACTTTTAAAGATGAAGGAAAAACAAATTGGTATTAATTATAACCATTACAAAGGTCTCGATTAGCAATTGTAGGCGTTTAGCGTTTATGTTATCGGAGGCTTGTTGACTGTTGGCTTGTTGATCGGAGGCAACCTTTGCCCTAACCTGATTTGTGCCACTCCTTTAAATATCTTAGTAAATGTCTAGCATTGACGATCAGTCTACCCGTGGTCTGTCTTTCCCTACCCCGCTCTCTCTCCCCCTAGTCTCTTTCTCACTCACTTTCCCCCTTCACACATATTGCGTAGGAGCAGGGAGTAGTGGTAATATTAATTAATAATAATAGCTGCTTCTTGCCTCTGGGCTTTGTCGCAGGCACTACCCATCAATATATTCGTTCAGTTTAAAAAAAAAAAAAAAGAAAAGAAGAAGAAATTAATATTAGTTACAATTTACATAAAATTAGCCTCCCTTCTCCGGCTTTTACTTGCTCAACTTCAAAAGTAGCTTCTGCGTGAACCCACCCATGATATTTATTGCAATCTCTGTCCACGGCGCACGTCTCCACTCACTTTAGATCGCAGGTGACAAGACCTTCACGCCTGAATGGCCTGGAAAAGGGGACGTCACTTCGCACGGGTGGGGAAAAAAAAGGAGTGGCAAAGTGAGAAGGATGTTTGGGTACACAGATCAGAAGCACCCTTTTGAAGTGCCCCTTTAAAAAAAAACCTCGAGCAATCTTCTGAAGATGAAAGCAGTGACGGATGGACAGAAATCATGTTCTTTCTGTTAAAGAAGTACTTCGAAAAAGTCTGTGATGTTTTAAAGCTCAACTCTTTTTTTAAGGAGGAATCTTTCCCTAAGTCTATACAACTTCCGGTACATGAACGTATCGCCCTGTTTTGGCAGGTATTCCTCTTTCTGTGAGTCGTTCATTTGGCTAGAGAATTGGAAATGACATTCTTCCTAAAAGAGAGCTGTTTAACAGCTACTAACGGCGGTAAATGGTGAGCAATTATCGAACTCCTTGATAAAAGAGGCGCAAAAATACCTATGACTATTTATAGAAATGAACCTAATATGAAAGCACAAATGTTGGTTTACAAGGTGTTGCCGCCTGTAGATATAATTTTTTATGGAAAACATCAGTGAAAGGAGATCAACCGTGCAATTGGTGAAAAAAGCTTTTAATATCTACCTGGTGCTAAAAGATGGAAGACTGCATTTCTTTTTTCAATGGCGTTATTTTCCTGCAAAAGAAGAAGAATGAAACAAAAAAAGTTTGAGTACTAAAAGACAGAATATTCCAGAACCTTTTGAGAAGTGCGAGGATGTCTGTGTGCCTCTGCGAACCGACGATTTTCAAATATCTTTTTAAATGCGTCTAGATGGTTGGTCCAAATGCTCCAACGACCACAGTGCAAGATTCAATGTTTGCATCCTTTAATTTCATTGCATATATAATTGCCATTGTCATCTGATATCACTTCATTGACGAGAATATTTTCAGACTTCACTTCAGAATTATCCCGTGAGGCGTGAACTGTAATACGAAGATCACGTGAGATGAACATCTGTGTGTGTGTGTGTGAGTGAGAGTGTGTGTGTGTGTGAGAGAGAGACATTCTCAGATAAATATCAACTGTCTGTGAGCAGCCGGCAACGAGATCGACAAGCAAATCACAATTGCTAAGTGAAAAAGGAACTATTTCAATCATTTGCATTTATATTACTTATCAGCACAACCGTGACAAAACTCTTTAACCTTACAATGCTTCATATTGTTCAAATAAATTAGACTGACAGCTAAGGAGAGAAATTAGATTCCCCTCCCCTCCCCCACAAAAAAAGTAGAAGCAAATTTTGTTAATTTAAAGGTAGGGAGACACATTTGACAATATAACCGATCTTTAAGCTACAGAAAAAAAAACCAATTCAAAGTTTGTATTATTTGTTGTAGAAACATCACCTCGCGAATATGAAACTTGGTAGAGAATATGTTGTAGATGTTAACAAAGACATCTTGCCTCATTGTCACCAGCCTTTCCTCTACTTGTTTGTTGACGGCAAAGTTTTGGCGGGAGAGGTTGTGGGGTGCGTGTGTTTGGGGGGGATGGGAGAGGACGGGGAGCATGAGAGAGGTCTGTCCACACACAAACAAGTTTATGATGAATGCGAAGTTTGAGAGCCTCGCATAATCACACCGACTGACTTGCCGCTACAAACTAAGTCCTTCCGTGCGCTTTATTATGTACCAAAAAAAAAAAAAAAAAAAAAAAAAAAACCAAACCCAAGAAAGAACAGGAAAGAGAAAAAGATGTGAGCTGGGAAAAGGAAGATCAGAGAGCAGGCTACTAAACACCCACCGCCCACTTCCGTTTTAATCCGTTGCTTCTTGAACCCATAAGTTTTAAAAGAACATTCAGCCTAGCGAGCCTTTTTTCCAAACCGTTAAGAGTTTTATTTAGCGATATATGGCGAGGGGTGAGAGGGACAAACTGTACAATAAATCCTTTAACGGTTGCCCATTCCGCTGACAGTCAAACCTCCGGGGTTATTAACTAGCAGCAAGTCTCAAAGGCTGAGGCGGCTTCTAACGCCTCGTCCGCCCGTGGGCTCAGCCACCAAGAAAAAAAAAGTGGAAAGGGAATCGCAGATGTGCTGATCCACGAAAAATAGTAATAATGTGCTTTCTTTCATATCTGAGTTTAAATCCCATTTTTTTCCCCTTTTTAATTTGTTTCTCCATCTGTCGAAACGACAACTTCCGGTTTACATTCAAAATTATTCCTATTTAATTATGGGGATTTTTTGTTACTGTTTCAAGTATCCTGATCGTGTTAAATTTTTTTCTTTAAGTAAATCGAGTAAATGATTTGAAAAAAGAAAACCCTGCTCAGCGTCTTCCCTTCCGTTTCTCACCCCCCAGCCCTACAATCTGCTCTCACAACCTCACCTCCCCCATTGATGTCGATAGGAAGTCGTCTTGATCTGACTACTGAACCATTTAATGGCCACAGGATGGGCAAGGCTGTGCTGGGAAATAACTCAACGATGGAAGGCAAGGTATCCCGCTTTGGCCCAGTGTCTGGCTCTAAACTGGTGTAAGGATCCATAGTGCCGATAGGTGGGAGGGATGTCGCTGGTCACTCACTGACCTTTGGGAGAGCAGGTTGACCTTAGCCAAGACACGCTGGCCCACCATGTCCACGGCCTTCTTTGCTTTCAAACTTCATATGAAGTGTCAGCGAGTATTCAGATAAGACATAGGACAGTTTTTCAGTCAAAATTTTTCCTAGATACCAACCGAATTATCAAGGCCAGAAAAACACTTAATAATAAATTGAAAATCACTTATAAATTCAGAGGCAATGTCAAACATTAAAAGTAATGGCCAAAAGTGGTCTTCGAAAATGCTCGTGTTGCAGGTGAAAATCTTTTATTTCAACTCGTTTTTACCGAGGTTTTCTATTGAAAATTAACAATTCCATCGTTAGCTACAGTTCACAACTTATTATGCAAAGTCAAACTCAGACGGGGAGAAAAAAAAAATAGAAAAATAAAAGAAAGTGTGAGTTACGGGTAGGAGGGCGGAGACGGGGAAAGAAACTTGGAGATGTCTACGACTGAAATCAGACTCCAGCGACCCCAGCGGAAAGCGAGCGATTAGGATCTAATGGGGGACAACCCAATCACAGTTAGGGGCGAGACACAAAAGACTGGCACGACGGCTGCTGACGCGATGAAAAATGACTTCGCCTAGCTCCTTCAGCCGCTTACCACCCAGGTAGCTGCTGACATCGGGGTGGAACAGGGCAGGAGGAATTTACTGCTCTGAGCCAACCCTTCCCTTTTAGCCGTTTCCATTGTCACCCCTGGATTCGATCCCGGGATCACTTGAGACTACGGTGACGACGAGGGGGGGTGAGAGATGTTAGCGGGGTGGGGAATACCGGGACTGACCCTCGGGGGGTTTCTTCAGGTATCCCGTCATCTCCCTCTGCCCTCCCAGTGCGAAATCACCCTAGGTGGCATCACTTTCCCGCGAAACCAAGCAACCGATGGGGTGGTACCCGCAAATTACTGTGGCTCGAATGGACGTACACGTGCAAGGAAGTGCCGGTCGACTGCACACGTGCCTCACTTTGCATGAGCGCGTGTGTGAGTACTAACAGCAACACGTGTCATGTAATGTGTTAATATTCTTGGTGCATGCTTTTGTGCTTCTTCACAAGAGCATTTGTATTTTGGTGTAAAAAGCAACGTATTGTACAAATCGTAAAGATAACAACCAAACAGAAACAACAGACTTTATTTTAATACATAACCACATAAACACTATATAAATATAAAATACAAGTAATTGAATGATTCAAGCAATACTTACTTTTATGAGAATTGTAGAATACATACAATGTTTCAGTTGTACACAGTCAGCTTCGAATGACAGACAGCTCGCCTTATTCCCTTCTCTTGAAGCCGTTGTTTGTTCGTTTCATTGTTTGTTGTTTCATATTTTGTTTAGTTGTTAATGTTTTTTACTTTCTGGGTCTGTCAAGTTACCTGAGCAATTATTTCAGTAATACTTCTTGAATACCTCAAGAACTGTTTTCATCGGACACACATTGCCGAATATGTGAGTCTATGACTATGTTTGGTAAGTTTCTTGTATGAACGTGAGTAGCAATTTCCCAAACAAGGTAAAACTTTCAAAGAGGTGTTTCTGATTCACCCAACAGTCAGTTTCGATTTATGAATGTGAGTTGGATATTTTAAATTTGTGGGTAATTTTGCAACGGGTACTTGCTGAATAGCATACACCCAAATATAGTTTATTTATTTATTTACGCCATTAATCCTGCAGCAGTTTTAGCTCACAGAGGTCCAGAATAATTGTCTCATTTATTCAGAGCCTGTAAGATATTTTGAGGTTAGCTTTACACTCGCGATTGTCACCAAGCACCACCACGGACTGTACACTTACTCTAGGGGCAGGAAGAAATAAACAAATGAAAGTTTGTTCGAGGTATGGCGAAGTGTGAAAGGGTTTTCCTGAATTTTTCAGCCTATGAATTGGAGGAGCATTTCCTCCACCCCCATGGCCTGCAGGAAAATTAGATGATTGTGTTTTGGTGCGTGTGTTTATATATGTGTCTGTTTGTACATGTAGTGGATCTATGTGTGTGTGTTGTACAATCCGGTCAAGCAGTGAGCGCTCGTGCAGTCTTTACCTGTGTCCATGCTGCAGTGTAGTAATATTCCAGTCCTTTCTTCACGCAAAATAATAAAACCTTGGCATGACAAGAGCAAAGGGAGATGGGGATGTCCACGTGGTTGTACGTTGGTTAATGAGCGTTTGATCGACTGAACAACTGATTTTCCTGCTTCTCTGTCTCACCTTTTCTTCTCCCTCTGGTTATTTTGTCTGTCTTGTTTCTTTGTTTGTTTGGTTGTTGTTTTTTTTTTTTGTTTTTTTTGTTTGTTTGTTTGTTTTTTTTTGTTTGTTTTCTTCCTCCTTTCTTCATTCCTTCCATTTTTACTCCTTCTGTTTTATGACTGCCTGTCGGTGGTCTGTCTGTCATACTTTCTTTCCTTCGATCTTTTTTCTTCTTTTTTTTTTCCTTCGGACATCCACATTGCTCGAGGAAGAAAATCGGTGCGTTGACTGCAGGTAAAGGGAAAGAACCAGCTCACCACTACCTCGAAAGAGGAAAAATAAAGGGAAATAATCCCATGCATCTTTTCTTAGCTTATTAAAATTGTAATGTCCGTTTTGAAGTTTTCCCATGTACGTTTAAGACGACTGCTGACTATAGATTGTAACAAGATTTAAAATAAGAGCTGAAGTAAAAACAAAGACTTGTAGTAAGAATGAGAAGTCATTTAAATATTAAAAAAGTAAAGATCACTGGCACTGCGCAATGCTTTATCTTACCAGGCAATGTACTCAGATTGTTCTATCAGCTGAAAGGGTGTCCACAAAGGGTATTGTTTATATTTTACAACCGTCGTCACTATGATTTTTTCTTGTCATTGTGCACCAGGAGATGTAAAATGGTCTCAGACAAAAAGTTTATAGACGAATTAATGCATGTCAAAAAACAAACAAACAAACAAACAAACAAAATAATGCAAAAAACCCAAAACAAAACAAAAACAAATCGCCCTTTAAACTTCCATTATCCAAGTCTTTTTTTAACATACCACATACAAGAGTATGGTTTGTGAAATCTTAGTTGAAAATATTTTGAGCATAACTAAAAAGCCACAAAATAAATTTAAAAAGGAAGAAGACGAAATTAGCAATTAAACAAATCCATTTATTTTTCTTTTCACAAATTTAATCAGAAAATCATCCAGTGTGATTTTTCCATGTGAACATAGAGATAAAACCCTGAAGAATCTCTATTCTCAATATTAAACAGTTTATGTCCAGAAATTCTAGAATTTGGCGCATGGCTACACAGTCGGTGTGTGTGTGTGTAGGGAATGGGAGTGTCTGTGTGGGAGGAATGTGTTTGTGAAGTTTCCTGTATTTCCCAGATTTTAGTGGTCATGTTTTTATGTTATGTATTTATGTTTGGTTTCCTTGATTCCATTCTTCGATCTTCTTGCTTCCTTTCTCCTGTCAAGATGTCCTAGTTTGTAAAAAAAACAAAACCCTCTCTTTAAATAGTCTTTTTTAGGAGTATCCGTACAAGACACATCTGTCAAACTGTTCTGTAAGCGACATCATCGTATGACTTAAGGCTAGCACCAGAGGTGGGTTTTTTTCTTACTCTGCTTCGGAGCTACGTAAACAATTTGCGAGGCGTCCAAATCGTCACCTGGAGAATTTATAACGCCGCGCAGCCCTCTTTGTCTGCCCCTCGCGTGCCCACCTCTCCAGTACAAACACCTGTCTTCAAGAACTCCCTGCGCAGGTAGACTGGCTTCCTTCCGCCTTCCCGTGCCTCACTTTTTCCCAGTGCACGGGAATGTCTAGGAGCCGTGGTCTGGCTGGCAGTGGTTGTCTGAATGAAGAAAAAAAATACTCAAAAACAAAGAAGTGTGATATGTTGTTGTTGCGAGTGGTGATGTTATCGCGTGTTCGTTTGCTTTACTGTTGTTTCCAGATATCCGACACCATCAAACTTCAGGTGTATGCTTGTCTGCCACTCTGTCAAACTCTTTTTCTTTAATCTGGGGTGGATGACCATCAGCTTTGGTTGGGTCACGGCAAGGATGGGTGATCTGCGATTACTCCCCCTTGACGTGGTGGTGACTCAGTGAGCAAAGGGAGGGCAGGCGCTATATTTTGTTGATGTAGTCGTAGGTGTCGATGTAATATTTTATTTATGTTTACGACGAGATTTGGAGGGGTTTTTTTTTTTTTTTGGGATGGGGGAGGAGGGAGGTCGACAACTGTGTCAACTTTTCTTAGATCGAATAACAACATAACTGATGTGTTCTTACTCAAAACTTATTTAATGTGTATTTTTTGTATTTTCAATTCCATTTATTAAAAATAATTGTGTTTGTTGTTCGTTTCCTAATAGCATGACTTTTTGACAAACGTACTCTGCATAAAAAAACAAAACAAAAAAAAAAA
>SRHC01000553.1:51942-70193 GCA_004794325.1 Pomacea maculata | reverse complement strand
AAAAAAAAAAAAAAACACAGCAGCAGACAAGTTCTCCAGGAAAGCAAAGGATGCACAATCTGTTTCGGGAGAAAGAGTAACTCCTGCGCTGTTATTGTGCACCATGGTATCTTTATGTCCTCCCAGGAGCATGTACACATTAAATTTCTGTACACCAGCTGCTAGTACACAGGCATGTCTGCTTACAGAGAACACCTTACCGAATTTACCTGTTGAAAATGTTAGTTTTTGTCATCTTTACTTTTCGTCTCACTTGTTTTAAATTTGCTACAAGCATTAAATCTCTGGGGAAGAATTTGCTGTTTTTTCATCTAAAACAAAACTTAAACACAAGAACATAGAAAGAATTGGTTCTTTGGTGGTTTTTTTGCTTTGTTTTGTTTTAAGTGCTGTCAACTTTGGTGTGTTCACATGATGCGGTTGAATATTGTCCTTTATCCGCAGTTTGCGCCCAGTGTCTTCAGGTCAAGAATGGAAACATTTTCTGGCTTATTTCAACATGCATGTACTTCTACTGACCTTTAATTCAGGTTCATGGGAGGATTTATTGTTACTATTCTTGCTAGAGTGCTGAGGGCAGACTGAGTGCTGTCTGAAAGAAGAAATTTCGTTATGTGTCAAAAATTGTTGCGAACATTTTATTGAGGCATAACTTCTTGTTGACAATCTCTTTCCGATAAAAGGCGCTATACAAATGTGCTATTTATAATTATTTTCTAAATAATTTCATTCCCTTTTTCTAAAGCTTCTGCCCACACAATCACATCATATAGGCATTACAAATACTCATATAAATAAACTACTATAACAAGCCTCATACACACACCCACACCACTACCACCACAGCTACACCGCTGTCATATAATTACTAAGTCACCAGTATACATACATCACACCACCACTGCCCTAACCACAGAAACAGCCAACTGTCAGTGGATAGGAGGCATTGACATAGCAAATAGTGACAAATAGGAGAGAATATCATTGAAGTTCTCGAAAACGAAATGTTCTGAAGCGAATTCCACCCCCTTTGCTCTGACTTACTGACAGACAGACACGCAGGCAAACAGAAGGATAAAGAGGCAAAAATAGTCATGGACTTAGTATTTGTTCTTTGAATCTTAGAAACAAAGAAGGTTCTGCTTCAACCAGAATACAAAGTTCTACCGATCTCCCCATCCATGTCAAGATGGCTGCCAAAAGAGAGCAACCGTTGCAAAGCAGTGTGCGCATGTCCGAGTGTTGGTGTTGCGGTCTACCCACACCCTAAGACAACAAGAAGATGAAGCAACCAAATTTTGTTAAAAGACAAGAAAGATTACAACAGAAACAAGGCGTTCCTAACATTTTGCAGGAGTTCATCCCAGGTGAGTGTCTGGCAAACCATCGGACACAACAATCTAAAGATTGATACACAGCTGGGAGGTGTGAAGGAAAAGGCTGGAGGGTAAGCATTTGTAAATTGTGCTCATTCGTCCTGCACTCTTTGTGTCCCGGCCTGCCATTGGCTGCCAGCCTTCTTGACTGCCTTTTCCAGAGCGTGTGGCACTTAAATGAAGTCCCTCTTTTCTCGTCTTGCCTATCTTATCGTCCTCTTGACTTAGACCGATTCCCTTAATACAGTTTTGTGAACTGGAACGATAAGTTTGTTTAAGGCAGTTTATTCTCTGCAGCCCCCCGAGCAAGTGGTTTATTTTGATGAGTGTATGTCGGATGAGGCTAGAAGGAGAGGAGGAACTTCAACAATATTTATAACGGTTAGATAACTTGCCTGAATGACTAGGCGTGGGTGTGTCTAAGTGAGCAATAAGGAACGATATAGACAGACACGTAGACAAAACCACAGACAAATGAGCAGACTTTTGGAAAAAAGGTTAATTGAAACTAGGTGGGGGGCACCTGGCTGACCTTTCACCTTTTCGGCTAAAGACAAGCTGATAGGCTAATTAGCTGAATGGCACGGCCTTCATCTGACTACTCCAAAGAGTAGGGATTATTTGTCTGTCTGTCTGTCAATCCTTTTTTTCTTCACTCACTTCATCCTCCAGAGGACGTGGCTGACCAAACTGAAATCTTGAATGGAAGACAATGTTACACAAAATCTCCACATTAAAGAAAACTCGTTTGAACCCGTATTCATTATATTTTAATTACATTTTTTTTCAAAATAGAACTATTTTATTTTCGTGTGCCAAAAAGATTTTTTGAGGACTGTCTTACAATGACACTAACATTAGTTTTGCCTGTCTTGCGCTTATATCTTAGAATGTCATTACATCAACGCTTGGGGTAGTACAAGCTATGAGTGGCTCAACATGTCAAATACACAGTTTATGGAAGACAAAACCTAATCGCTCCTTCCGCTGCCTTTGACCTCAACTGACAAATTCGGGTACCCTGGGTGGGTAAGGGGAATGTCTTCAGTCACAGGACAGGGCGAGCCCCAAGCGGGAAACCCTCTGCTCCGCACACTACTCACGATGGGTGTGGTGACGACACGAAGGAAAGTCATGGATACATCATAGACAACTTGACTAAGCAGATCTTTCTGGGGATAGGCCTTGGAGCTAAGACTTCTTCACCAATGAAAGTTGACGATCTGAGTAAGGATTATTCTTTCTCTCACTCACTCACGCACGCGCGCACCCACATAATCTGTCATATGGAGTCCATGCTTCACCACTAAACAAAACACCACCAAGGCATGTGTCGAGCACTTCTCGGTCCGGAATATGAACCGAACCTCGAGTCTAGTCAGAACCCACTTAATTTCATGGCTAATCGACAAACCCTCCCTTAGCAAGTGTTTTAAAAATAAACACTTACGAAGACCTTCCCAACCACCAGTCCCCTGTCCCACCCTTCCCAGAAGGGGCTGAAGACAAGAAGAAAACAAGAAACACAGCCACGTGATATAGACACTTCTGGCCATTTTATTCCCCCCACACTCTGGAAAACGTTTTAGCCTATTAAGACTGTGGTATGCTGGAAATGAAGAACCATCAGGTGGATGGCAGAATGGTGCGCGGACAAGAACGAGCTGCCGCTTGGAAAATTGTCTCGTGTGCGTGCTTGTCCCGCTTTTGCTGAATGACTATTTCACTGAAGCGCGGATACCTGAGATAATTACCAGCTTTCAGTTCATTGGCGCTGGAGGATCGGGAGGGGGTTGAGGGTGGCAGGGAGGTAAGGGACCTGAAAGAGATGTCAATTACTTTGGCATGCGCATTAGCATGTCTGAACGAGTCGGTTCACCTGCATCGAGACAACACCTGAAGAATGAAGGATCCAGCGACAGCGAAATGCTTTCGAAAATCCATCCTGTCTTTTTACGAATGTTTCCTTATTACAAACTTTGGTGGGGTCGTGCAGGGAAATAACTGCGGCAGTTAATTAAATGACCAGCGGGGTGCAGACAGTTTTGGTTCTAATGACCGGGTAAAGCACAGTACAAGATTTTATTTCGTCTGATCTCAGAGAATACACCCCTCTGTCGTTGTTCATGTACACGCCCACCAACATCACCATACAGACGTCATGATTGTACATCGAAACGTTTACATTAGGAAGGCCTCAGCCAATGGGAGAGCTCAGACCGTGTGTTAACTAGGTGCATCTGTGTATCAATGTACCCGTATTTGTATACAAACCTACACATATCTCACATATTTCAGTACTTCGTAATCTTTATAAGCCTTTATCGGCGAGAGTTTTGAAAAGTAGTTTCTTGATGTGATCTTTACTCAATCATTACAAACGATTTTCAACGCTTGTAGTTTGTTTCTTTTTTTAAGTAAATGCATGGGTGGATGATGGATGATGAAAGATTGTTTGATGAATGAATGATTAAATGGACTAACGGATGGCTTGGAAGGATGCTGTGCCTGTTTTGCTTATGAATTTACTCGCATCTTTAACAGAATAATATTAAAGTAGTGTTAAGGAATAGCTACAACAAAGACATGTGATAAATAGTCTCTTATATCTACAATGCAATAAAAGCGCATACATAAATGTTATGCAGTTTGGAAGGTCAAGACACTGCACAACCAGACACGTGCACCATTCTTCATCGGTCTGTCTGCCTGCCCTGCTGTGTCGGGGTTAATCCATTGTACTTTACACAAAGACCCCGGATGAATGGACTTCTTGGAGGAAAAAAATCGCAAAGCTAATGAGAAAAAAAAAAAAGAAATCACCAAGCAATAAGAGTGGGACGGACCAAATGATGTTGGAGGAGGACAAGGAGGAGGGAGGAGGACAGTGTGTGTGTTGGGGTGTGGCTGGAGGGTATCGATGCACCTGCAGGCTCTTATCGTCTGTTGACGACAGTGACTGGCGAGCCTGTATGAGCGGGTGGTAACAGGAGAAGGATGAGTCTTGCCGGTCATTTGGTCCTAAACGGCTTTGAATCGATACGAAGCCATTAAGTTGTCTGCCGCTGACATTGTTCTCTGCTGGATGGCGCCTCGGACAAACTGCACAACGACCAGTTCCTTACCACCCAGATCAGTCCACGGGTGGGGAAGCGGGTTTTCATGCGCTGTAGTTTTGAAGAGTCAATGGTAATTAACTTCTCACTTGGGAGGGTTGGAGGGTTGGGTGGGGATATGGAGAGCTAGTTCAAAGGACAAGGTATTGGTTTTGACATGAGATTTCTTTGATGATATTTGTTATATAGTGCTAACAATAAGCGGGAGTGACACGCACGGTTTCCTTTCATATTTACTGCTGGTGTAGCTTCCATAATTTTGATTAGCCTCTCCACTCACTCACCGAGAGAGAACATTTCACAACATCAATAGTTCAGGAATATTCTTTGTTCATCTCCGAACACTTGACGAGTACTTTTGACTTTAGTTATTAGTTATTACATATAACATATATTTTATATTACATATATATTACACAAACGGAAGCGATGGACATTTTGGGGGACGAATGCAGGTCTGTACATTTTTCAATTTTGATGAAGGTCGTAAATACATTTTTACGTGTGCTTTTACTGTAGTTACATCCTTCAATCATTAAAAACACATTTCTCTTGAAGAAACCTCATCTTTGAATTAGTTAAAACTTCCGTTTGACCATCAGCTAAACTGCGACGGCTATTTCGGTTGACAGAACGATTTCTGAGAGCACGCGCGTTCTATGATTTCTTCAAGCTGTCTAGCTCCTCATTAATAGTCCTTCGGTTTTATTCTGATTTCAGGCTCTTACACTCAAGAACATTGCTTCTTTAAAAGAAAAAAAAAGAAAAAAAAAAAAAAAGAAAAAGAAGAAAAAACCCAGGTCGATGCCATTTGACTTTGCAGGAATTGCCGCATCCATTCAAAGACATTAATGTCTCTGGGGAACTGCCGTCATGGCGGACAGGCTTCGGGACAATTCAGGAGCAGCTTGAGTCGGAGCCGCCGCTGAAATGCTATGCTTGGCGAGGACCTCATCCGAGATTCTGGCAACGGGGACGATATTTGGAAGGGCCGACTGTCGAGGACGGCTTCTGCTTGAGCGTTGTCTACCCGAAGACAAACGATGTATGCGCTCGTAGACCAACGGGGCTTGACTGTCTTAATAAACCCAACGTTCAAACAGCACGACAGACGCACTCCGCAAACGCTCGGTTCTGGCAGCCATCGCTATAACAGACGGTGGGTCCTGTGAACGTGAATGCGAATTGAGTTTCTTTTCCCCAAAAACCAGCTTCCTCCCCATCAACCTTCTTCTCCATCCTCCTCACTCCCTCAGCCACCTCCATCACACCCTCGACTACCCCTTTCCCCAGAGCACAACTGCACGCGTCACTGTGGACAGATGCACGGCTGGGTGACAGCTTCCCCGTCAGTTACTGATTTAAACCGTAGCAGTTAATTATACATTAAGGATCAAACAAGATGCGCGCGCTCCACGTTTAGAGTAAACGTTCGCGAGAGGTGAGGCTGCGCCATTGCCAAATGAGTCTCTCACGGTGAAGTTGTGAAAGTGTCGAGAAAGACAGCTGCTACTCGGCGAGTTTATTCACAGGAGCACACGCTGGAACAGCCTTCTTTTATCTTTCACCACTCTTCACCATTATCTACGATTGAACTCAGAGGTATAAGAGGACACAATTCTCGCCAGTCTGCAGTACGGCGCGACAAAAATAAATCACAAAAGCTATCATAATTAAATTCAGAAGGTTGTCTTCATCCCCAGTCCCAAGATTTTTCTTGAAATAATACCGTCGATTTTTTTCCAGTTTTAAAATTGTGATGGCGGAATTGCCTTTCTTTCTCTTATGCATGAGAAGGTTCAGAAGCCCTGTGAGGACCTGCCTTATCATCAGAGATAAAAGGCGGCGGAAGGTGAGGGCTGAGCTCTGTCTTCCAAATGATTGCCTAGACACGGTGGACCACTCAAGGTTCTTCACTACTTAGAGAGCTTTATCTTTATTTTTATTTATTTAATTTTTGTAATGCAAATACTGCGACAGCGGTGATGATGAAAAGACAGAAAGTATGAAGTTCAGGAAGCAGCAATCACACTTCTTGGGCATCAGAATGTTTTTAAATTTCATGTTAGAGTTTAATTCTAGTTAAATATTTTTATTTTCTTGTAAATATCAAGATCTGTAACAAAGTGATTACATCCACCTGTAATCAGATTAATTCGCTTGTCTCCGCACGTCCACCTGTAATCAGCCACATTCTTCACACACTTGCAGACACGATTGTGTGTGGAATGTCTGGTTAGTGAATATTTCCATATGAGTGTATGCATGTGTTTCTACATATTTTGTGTAAGTGCAGAGTTGTTTTTTACATGTTTGTGTTTAAAAGTTTGATGGTAGTATACGAACAGCAGAATATTTTGTGTGCATATTTTGGTTATATTCTCATCGTGTTTGTGAATTGTAAAACCGAGAGCAAGCGCATGTCTGAGGGCGTTAACGGGCATTTTAAGAGTACACCCAGGAATGTGTGTAAGTGTTTCACTATGTGTATATATCTATACGGGCGGTTGTATTTGTCTGAGTGATTTCAAGTGCACACCTTCATTTCTGTTGAAGTTTCCATCTGACCGCGCGTCTGACTTTGTTCTGAGTGCAGACCTTTGCGCCTGTGGGCAAGGTGAGCAGATCGTCCGTTGCCAAGTTTCGTCGACTGGTTTAGAAGGGAAGCAAGTATAGTATCTGTTATTTTTAAGACATAAGACGCCATTTTATTGTCTGTTGCCAATCGCACACCCAGATACACGCTTACAAAAATTCACACTCACGCTGATAGTCTGTTTCCATGGTGACATTTTTTTATTTTCTTATTTTTCTTCCCAGTGAAACGAGTACACGACGCATTTGTCGAAAACAATCAATATATATTTACGACGATATATAAACATTTATTAGGTAGGTTATTTAATTTATATACTCTTTTTGTTGCAAGCTGTGATGATTGTTTTGCCTTTTGACTGTTTCCACGTGTTTCCCCTCCAACGCAACCTCACTGCCCAACACACGCTCGCCTAGTTTCTGGAGATGTGATAGATAAAGTGGTTAACATATACATGATGGGGTCGATACAGACATAGCAACCCTCACGTGATGATACTTACCAATCACGTCTGTCTGGAACCAGATCGTCAAAGTTTGCTGCTCGTTCTAATTTACTTGACTTTTAGCTCAGATGCTTAAGTTTTGATCCTCCCCCCTAAAAAAAGCTGAACCACCATACATCCTTTTTGTCTCTTTTACCTCTTATACTGAAGCAACAAAGGAAATGAACATTCTGATAATTGTGGAGCAGAAAGACTCAAGGCGCAAAAAAACCCCTCCAACCAATCAACCCCAAAAAAAAAAAAAAAAGAAACAAAAAGCTGGCTGACTGTTTTGCATATCACGAGACAACTTTGCGAAAATGTCCATCAAAATATATATACTTGATTTTTCAGGTTGTCACGTGACACTAAAATATGTCATTGATCTTATTAATCAGATATGACAACGGTTGAGTTCTCACGTGTCAATACTTTGCAACTTTCTCGAAGATTAACTGACCTTGCAGGTGAAAGGGACGAATTTACCTGTAAAAAGAAGTTGGGAAGGTGCTCGCTCTTCTGTCCATACCTGCAATGACGAAGGAAGGAAGACATCAACGTCTTCTGGCAGCCCATACATTCCGACAACCAGGAGTCTGGAACAAAGAAACGACCACCGTTCATCAAACTTCAGCCTAACCTTTCACCCGAAATACCTGTAACGGGCTATTTGATTATTGTACACATGCACGTAGATACCATAACATGCATGCAAGTACATTTTACCAAGACACGACATTTGAAGAATGACTCTGTATTGCATAAAGAAAACGTGTGGACACACTATCCTTTGCAATATTGTTGTTTACTAGTAACAGAAGTTGTTTATCAGTATCTGTGGAATGAAGATAATGGAGGACTGCAGTGTTGGTGACTAGCATGGTAATACACATCCCGTGCTTTGCTCATCAAACGCGAGACACACCACTAATGCGACAACCTAACACTTAGTCGCAAGTCAGCCTAACGCAGTACTGTTAGGTCAACCTAATGCAACACTATCGCAAGTCAACCTAACACGAGACTATCACAAGTCATTCTACCTCAAGACAAGAGGATCCACAGTCAACCTAACGCAACAAGTCTCGGGTCAACAACAGTGTTGCTAGTTTAGCAGGATACTGTGCGAACTTCTCTGTGACTTTACTCCTTGCCTAAACCCCAATCTCTCCCTCCCCACCTCATGCGGTGTTCCTGTAACTTGTACTCGTGGTCCCTGACAACAGATCCTTAACTTTAACTAGGGTGGATGGTCATCTACTGCGGACTCATCATAGGGTGGTATACAGGGGGATGGGGAGGAGAGAATATGCAGTTCCATCAATTAGATCGCCTCCACAAAAGGAACCTCAGCTAAAACATTTGTTAAAATCTACATGTTTTGAGGATTTCTTTTACTTACCAAAGTTGTAATCTAGTCACAAAATTGTGTGAGTTATAAGGGTTTGAAGTGTGAAGGTAATATAGCGGCCATTTTGAAAAAGCATGTTCAAAGTTTTTTTTTCTAATAGCCCCACAAATATTTTCTTTAGCAACAAATACTTTAAAATATTAAGCATTTTCTAAATGTTGCTCACTGATAAATAACACCAAGCTACAGCATTTAAAATTATAAAATGTTCACATGCATGCAAAATGTGAATATTTGTAAGTTTTTACCCTGGTAGTGAAGCAAGTGGATGAAAATGTCATTAGAATCCATCAGCATGAGCACTCGCAGGGGAAAAAACCCAGAATATTATTAAAAAATTCGTTCCCCCCTATTCGTTTCCAAGACAAATGAAGACAGTGGTACATCAATCTACTTGTCAGTGTGATCCCTGTTCTCTAAAAACTGTTCCTTACACAGTTTCATTAAAGTCACTCGGTAAGTCCTCGGCAGAGTTGTTTCTCCAGAAATTTTCTGTATTTAATCTGATGAGTTTCGACAGTTGACAATTTGAAATAGTCGAAGACTGATCACAGTAAAATGAAGCTAATATTTCATTATCAGTAAGATACTTTAAAAAATTGTCTTGCTTAAATTTGAGTTTCCCCATTTTCCTGCGGAAATCAGGACTGATCACCGTGGGTACCTTGATTAAAATTTATTTTAAGACCATTTCTCACCTCTATTTAACACAAAATTTCTTTGTTAGTTTAACGACCCAGTAATTCATTTTCACAAATATGTGAAATTGTATAAAGTTGACTCGAATCACCTTTCCGAGCCTCATACTGTGACTCATTTTTTGGCAGGTCACAAATTAAACTAGAGAACTAGTATAAATAAACACTAAACTTTGTTTACAATTACGTCTGTCCTGCTTGGATTTCTAAGTCTGCTGCAGTGTTCCTTATTTTGTATAAAGGAAGGATGACACAGTCTTGAATAAACATTTTTAAACAGTTTTGCCCTCGTCTTATCCATGATAAGACACTAACGGTGTTTCTTTCGAACCTTTGAGATGAGCGCGAGGCCGACATCTACAGGGATTCAGATAATGATAAAGACTGCAAACCGAAAAAAATAAGGAAGCTCAGTGTCCCCACCTTTCATTTTTGTTTTCCTTTTCGATTTCTTGGGCTCATTTCCAATCATTAAATGAGTAAGACTTAAAGCTGATAAAGGCAAATAATTAGAGGTTAAATTAAAAAAAAAATATAAGAAACACAAAGTCCATTTATTTTCTTGGATATTCTTTCTTCTGATTGGGTTAAAAATGGAGGTTAATGTCATAGTAGAACCTTTCGATTGTTGAAGAGTAACCACACTTTTCTCTGAGGTCACTTTTTTAGTTGCATTTCTTTCTGTAAGCTTGCAAAGTGTCATTCTACCCCCCGGGAAACTATGGTTAGAATACTTTGTTATAAAACATGACTAGGGTACTGTCCACTTCTCTTGTTTCCCCATTTCATCTTAATACGCATCATGTGTTGTATTCTTTCTCTCATATGACCGAGATTCACTTTTCATTAGTTAGGTAATTATATAAGCTAGTCAGGTAGGATACCCAGACTGCTATCATCTTTCAAAAGTGAAAATATTTCAACTTGACTCAAAATGTAAGCAACCAGTTGCTAAACAGACCACTTTCCCTTACGAGCTCAAAACGTACTCCTTCACCCTAAACAACCTGCACCATCAGAGAAGGTTCCAGCAATTCAATGTGTGCAGGAACATTGGCTCTCAAGGGAAAATCTCGCTTTTGCCGTGAAACAGAATTCTTGGGTCTTTGAGGGTCGTAATGTAGCGTGTAATACAGGGGCCAAGGTACAAGATTATGACAGGTCCTATCTTCATTTCGGACAGGTTTCATCTGCTGCAGACTGCTAAGAAGTGAAGTGCACTGACGGGTTCGCAAAGAAAGAAAAAAAGAAAAAAAAAACCCAACAAAATGCGCAAAGTTTGTAACCCCGCCGCGTCAAAACATTTCTAGTGGAAAGATCTGAGCAGCTGCCGGATTGTGCCAAAACCAAGATTGCTTTGACGAACATGCATGTGGTCTTCGGATATCTTGGACGAACACGAGAAACATTCAGCTTGAAGTAGGGATGTAAGAGGACTATGAATAAATGATGGCCATGTTGATAGTTTGTTGTCTGCAATAGAGAGGTTTGTTTGTCCTTTTATTATTATTATTATTTGCAAAAGGAGACATTACCGAGGTAGATGTCGTAAACAAATTTCTGTCATTTGTTCCCGTGTAAAGACTGAGCCGTCAGGACCAACAGCATCTTCTGACATCTGACGTGCCTGTCGTGTCCCTCGACGGAGCTTGCCTCAGTACGCCTCCATCTGACGTCCCACTTCTGGCTCCACCTTACCGGACAAACATGATTGTTGAGTTTCAGCAAAGGTATAAAAATGTCAAGAGAGAAAATTCAAGTCCGCCACGTGGCGTCAGGACTGCCAAAAATTAAAATTCTTGGTCGTCGTTTATGGGTGGCAAAACCTTCGGAGGCTTGTGCCAGCTCCCTGGTCTGGGAAAGACGAAGTTGCCAAGAGTTAGTGTTGCAGATATCAGCTCAAGATGGCTTCCTATTAGACACTCACGCCTGCCAAATTCTTTCATCGTCACTTGTTCTTCTCATTCTCGCGCTTCCAGGACTCACCCTGCCCCGACTCGCCTTTCTAAGATTATGATTTTTTTTTCTTCTGTATTTGCTTTGACTGTCTTGTACACGCTGTCTGCCTGTCCAAATGTTTGTCAGTCCGTCTGTCTGCTTGTCTTTTCATCGTTTATCACTGATTCTCCCTGTAAGTTCTCCTCGACATTGTTTTTTCACTATGTTTATATCTGTCTTTCTATTTGTCCTTACTACGACCGTGAAATCTCTGTGGCCAAAATTTATCAACACTGCTATTCTTGATATAGTCTCTCCGTTTTCTCGTCCATCCATCTTTGTCAATGTCGCTTCGGTTCCTCGGATAACATTTAACATCTTACACCTGACACACTCCATGAAGGCGTTGCCCCTTAATATTGCAGTCTTGCTCGGTAATAAATTTATCGAACTTTCACTTTTTTTGTTTTGTTTCTGTGAATCAAGTGCACGCGTCCAGACTAAAAATAGAAAAGTGAGGTCTCTGACGATAAAGCCGACTTTCGACTTCGCCTCCACAAACCAACTTGTCATTTATTGCAGGAAACTTTCAAGATCCGCATTGTCAGACGCCCTCTGCAGCGCTACCTACAGTAAAATATATTGTTAACACTTTTAAGGCTGTGAGGAGGTTGCTGTCAGCAACTCATTTATAAATTCGAGCCTCTAAATCTTTGGGGTCTTGTCGGAGCGGACTGAACTTTGCACTCTGCCAGCCCTTTCGTGACGAGAGGTGAAGCTGGAGTCTGCCAGAAATGATGTGACGATAAAGCCATGTCCGATCTGTATAAACTTCCCAACATTATTAATGAAGGTAAATGCAAATATTTCCTCGGAGTCCGCGGTGGAACAAACAACGGCTGTTGCCTCGCACGTTGACCACGCTTGGAGCGCTTGGGAATTCCTGGGTGGAATCAACGGTAAAAGAAAATTACAAAGAAATGCCGAGATGATTTTTAGAGAAACTCTTTCGTTGTTTATGTAAGCTGAAACAAACTCTGAGATGAGCGTCGATGCCTTTCTTGAGAGCGAACTTCTGTGAATGGGACGTGTACTTGCCACAAGTAAGTCTCTCCCTTGTGATTTTGTTTAGTTTTGGTTTTTTTTTGTTTTTTGGGGGGAGGAGTGTTGAAATAAAAAGACCGCTTCATATACAATCCTAAAGCAGATAATAAAGTAAAGGAACTTAATATTGTCTTAATATAACATAACGTATAACACTGTTTCTGTGATTGCCAAGTGATATCCTAACATACCAGAGGACATGTTACCTCCTTGCATGTCATCAGCTATTGTATTCCAGTCTCACCTGAAAAACTTGTCGAGCGCCTTATTTGAGAAATTAATCTACAAAACATCGAATGAAAAGCTTGAAGAATAGAAATGCACTCAGCTGCCGATGAGATGAGGGATGAGTGTGAAGGAGAGAGCATGGGTCAAAAACCTGAAGAATCCATCGGACCTCCAATGAAAACATATTGGTTCGCTGGTTGCATCATCGCCATTGTTGCATCCAGCCAGTGCCTTACCGTTCTTTCTTTATATTAGACCTGATGGACAGTGTGTATGTGTGAGGATGTATGTGTTTACTTGCACGCATGCGCTCACATATGTGTGTGTATGGGAGGGGAGAGGCCAAAAGCTGAATGGCAGAAATAATATGAACGTATACCCATCTCATGCCTCATGCTTGTTTATTTTTTTTTATTTGATGATGATGTAACAATATTTCATCCTACTTTTAATAGGTCGTTTACCCATCAAATAAACAGTTCATCTCAGTTTCTTTCTTTCCCCTCTGTCTTTATCTCTTTCTTTCTGTGAGCATACAGGTTGTTCGTAACATGGTTTTCTTAGAGTTACGAGAAATACATTTTTACTTGTGGCTTCTTACCTCTGAGTATTTTAGCCATTGTATGTATGACTATTTGAAGATAGTCCGGTACCCTTTCCTGACATCTGAAATAACTTGCGCTACACAGGTATCGAACCGGCTCGCTTCTCGGTTCTAACGCCAGTGCCTGAGCTACTCGGTTATCCGTTTCCCCTTGTTTTATTCATGCGATTGTGTGATTTCTAAAAATAAATATGTTTAATTGTATCCCATTTCGGGAGAGATAACTGAGGCCAAACGTTTTGTTCACTACAAATAAGTAATTTATTTATTTATTTTGTTAAAACCATTTTCTCCGGTTAGGGTAAGAGGTTGTTTGGGGTTTTTTTTTCCTGCTAGATTTTTTTTTCCTCAGTCCACAAGTAACATTCTGAAAGTCCGAAATTCTAGGTACCTGTTTGTTTCTAGAAAGGACTGACACTAGACAAATAACAAGACATACTAGTTTGAGAAGCAAAGTAGTGTGGTTCTCTTCTGTCAGCTGGACCCTGGTATGGTGTGTAAGACAACAGACAAAGATGTCAGCGACAGAACTTTGTCTCTCACTTTACTATCAGCAAGACACAAATAATCATAATCTTTATCATGCATTAACCACCCACCCCACCCCCAGAGAGAGAGGAGTTTATCTCCAGTTTTTGCATGTGTCGAGTAAACAAGTTGTAGCAGTCCTTAGTATATAATTATTTGAATGTCTATACTACTGTAGTTGAATGTGTCCTTTTGCAGTCTGTGAGGGTCGTGTACAGTGCTCGTAGGTGAGCGAGCATCTATTTGTACCTGTTGGCTTATATGTTTTGGTTGACTGCGGTGTGTGGGTCATGTCTAGTCACTGTGGTCTGTGTCTGTGAGAGAAAGCAAGTGTGACGCAGAGAGAGAGAGACAGAGAGAGAGAGAGCAAGCGAGGAAGAAGTGTGTATGTGCATAGGTATAGGATAAGCCGCTCAGATGGATAATATATCGATGTTTGTATATGTGACAAAATGATCTAGAGACTTCCCATATCTGTAATATTATATAACACAAGACTTCATTCCTAGATAGCATTTAAATATTTTATAAACGTTTACAAATGGTCGAGAACCCTTTATAAACGTTTATAAAATGTTTAAATGCTATCAGGGAAGTTATCCCAGAAGGCATAACTGTTATACAGAGGCAGCTCTATAAGGAAGCACAACAACAAAATAACAATATTACAACATAGTCATATCGGCTTCACCAAATACTCTTATAATTCATTGTTCAGGCTTAGAAAGGGACTACATTCATTCGCACAAAATAATATCCAGAAGTGGCCATTCCGAAGAATCTCAGACACTTTCATGAGTCTTCCGTTTTACGCCTCTCAGTCTGGATGAGTAGTTGGGTGTCCATGCGTGTGTGAATGTCGCGGTCACGCGCACACACTCATGTATTTTGTGTGTGTCTGTGTGTCTGCGTGTCTGTGTGTGGCATGAAGGGGGGAGAGCGGGAAGATGTCAGCATATAGGTCTGTGTCAGTAAAATGAGATCGGGTGGAGCAAAGTGCAAAAATAGAAGAAATGTCGGATGTTCTTATTCCCCCTCACGCCGACAATTTTTTCGCCCTCGTATTTCTTAATCTTGTGACCTCTATAGCTAGCACTGACCACGCATTTCTCTTCGTTTATATTTATCTTCTCATGTCTTCATGGTTGTTCTTTGTTAGCTAGTGAAAGACGGATGCTAAGGTTAGCAAAGTTAGGATTTGTATTTACTATTTGATTGATCTGCCTCTTCGTTTACTTTCATTCCAATATGAGAGGGAACCCAAAAGATCTTATTTTCACTATTTTCTTTGTTAATTTTATTTATAACTTCAGGAGAATGTCTCAAATGCAATGTGTATGTTAGTACCTCGTATTTTTGTCTATGTTGATTCTGCTTGACGTTTGATGTTTCAGGAGTGTTGACAGCGATAATGATTTTAGAAGGTTCTCTTACAGTATGTCGTGGCCGGCCTTTAGCTGGATGGTTGTTTGTAAAGCTGTTTGAATGGTACCTCGGATGTGGTGACCCTTTCTGTGCTTATATGGGCACAAGTGAATTAACCAGACTGGTTGTTCTGGTGGGAGAATTTGTTTTGTGATGCTAGTTCCTTCTTTGAATATCAGGTCTATGTACTGGCTCCCCAGTATTGTGAAAGGTAAAAAGACAGTTTAAAGAAAGTTTAAAGACAGCTTGTATTCACCGAAGTTTTACTATCAGGTTTGATCGAAGATGCTAAGAGCGAAGATGCATACCGCAGTTTAAACATGACGTGAGTCTGATGTAGGTTGAGAAGAAGACCTGCATTTGTGCCCCGGATGTTGCCAGTAAACAATCTCATTAACTTCGTTCATTCTGAAAAATCCTTAACCCAAAACAAATTTATCTGAGCTGCAAATATTAACTGCTTTAATGTTAGCTTTTGATATTTTGTTTCTGGCTCGGTTATTTTTTTCCATCAATGTTCATGCGGACGAGTGTTTAAAATAATTATTTTTAACCATTCTCATACTAAAGGAGAGTAATGAAAACAAACGAGAAAGACATGAACTAAAAAATGTTTGAATATGTCTAAACTGACGTTAAACATAACTAACTTCTTCGACCAGTCCAGTAGACCTGTAGACTTAGCCTGAATGTGTTATTTCCATGTAGAGTAACCAGCATGTAGGGAGAAAAATAATAAAAAGCTAGACTTCTGGACATCACAGCAATTTACGGCACGCCGGATAAAGAGACTTTCTTATGTTCTTCAGTACTGTTGTGATACAAAGATATCTTCGATTGAATATGTACCTCTGAGATCTTTAAACGTTTAGAGGAAAATAATTAACTAAATTAAATTTGAGAAAGGACATTTAAAGTGCAGTGGAGTCGTACAATAACGAATCGCCTACCAAAACAAAAAAAAAAAAGAAAACTTTAATGAAAGCGACAGAAAATGGTCAACAAAGAAGATCATACCCTTCTACGGGAATCGTCAGAACGCTCATCGATAGAAAAACTTTTCACAAAATAAATCCAGAGATGATTATTGAAGTATCACGTCATCAGCCACAACTCTTGCCAGCAGTTTGTCTTCCTTCACTGCCTGCGCATGCTCGCGAAAGAAAACAGGAGGACCTTCATTTGCCTGCCAACAATTAATTGGGATTGGCGATTTCAAATCTTGTGCTGATGGAGTAAATCCAATTATATTATGTTGGCAGTTCCTTGGTGAATATTCATTAATAATGCTTATGCCAAGTCAAAATGTTGTTTCTGAGCAGAATCACATCCTTTCAACGAGGACATCGAAAACTGTCAGAACGACCGCGAACACTTGTATTCATACTCTTAAATCTCAACACCTGAGTTGTCTCAGAAATGTCCACTGCATTAAATGGGTTTCGAACCGTCGCCTCCAGAATCGGATTCCAGTTCCGTAACCATTGTATTCAGTATCCTGACTAGAGCAGTAGGTGGGCAATGTCCTGCCCGCGGTCCCTATACGACCCGTGAAATCATGATGTCCGGCCTGGCCTCGGCAATGGCAAGTAAAACACGAAGTTCATTAAATGTAGAAGCTTTTTTCTTAGCTACACAAATTAAGAGAATCATAATGATAATGTAATTTTGAGGGACAAGCAATAAACGTTGCATTGAGTAATCTTAGTTGTGAACGAAAATTTCGGTTCTTTAAAAGTCTAACCTTGGTCATTGTCCTGTCATTATTCTGATGAAATGATTTTATTTTGCAAAATTCTAGATCATCCTCTAGCGTCAAACAGCTTTGACAAGTGTGTGTGTGTGTGTGTAGAGGTGTGTGTGTGTGTGTGAGAGAGAGAGGAGGTCTGAAGTATCTTATATCTTTACCGATCTAGAAAAGTGAAAAATTTAGTATCCCTTTAGATAACCTCTATAGATAACGAAACCATTTATATGAAGACTTAGTTAACTTTGCCCAAACACCAGTTCCACAAATCAAGATACTGATGAACACTAGACTGTCCTAGAAGAAATTCCTGCCCTGTCTTTATTGGTATATCCCGTTGTTTCCATCTGGCTAGACAAAGTGCTGGACAAAGTGACTGCCTTTAACAACCGCTTCTGGATTTCTCTGCACCTAGTTTGTTAGTCTGGGTAGTAGACTGGAAGGGTGGCTGGGAAACTACTGGCCCCATAAGCTAGTGGACGTTATTGGCAGTGAATTGTAAGTGGTTAAGCGTATCTAGGGCCAGATATGTGGAAGCAGTTCCTTCCCCTTTCCTTCCCTCATCATTAACTTTCTGTGATTAATCAGGTACACCAGGTACAGTCATATTATGTCCAAGCGAGTTCCAAACCCTCGCATTGTTCCGAAGTTCAAACTAAATACACAGCAGGACACGGCACCTCCGGAAGGACGGACGAAAGGACAGACAGACAGGGACCTGCATAAATTGTTAGATAATAGGTGAGATGATTGACGGATAAATACTTGGACAGTCGGACAGATACCGACTGTTACATAAAGACTTCATGCCGACATTCAAAGCAGGGTCATTCCACAGAGCCAGGAGGAAGTCTTGCCAGCATTTATGTTCAGGCACCAATAACCGAACTCAGCGCTTGTCCGGCTGCCTGCTTCTTCATTAGCAGACGATGAGGGTAATAAAAACGGGGAAAGGCTCCTAATGAAACTACCTGCGCCACCGCCTCCTTCATGTAC
>SRHC01000553.1:27602-51313 GCA_004794325.1 Pomacea maculata | reverse complement strand
GTACCTGCAGAAGATCTGCTAACTGTTGATTTAAGGAAACGTGGGGAAAAACCTGAATTGTAATATGTAAAAACTATCACTTCCGTTGATATTTTTGCTCGAGAACATTATCTCCATCTAGAAGTCAATGAAGATATTGCGTTGTCAATGTGAACTTTCCGGAAAATATTTCACAAGTAGTGACAAAGTTTTTGAACGCAATATATTTTTAGTGGAATACAACTTTTCATACTCCACGTATGACTAACAGACTAACATCCACGTGGCTCAAACAACATGTATGTGTGTGTGTGTGTGTGCGTGGCTGCATGTGCGTGTGTGTGTCTGGAGATTAATGGAAGAGGAAGTAAGTTTTATGTCCAGATATTTTCTGTTGCTTATAGTGGGAATTTTTCATTTCATCTCTTCCAAATATTTTTAAAGTTCAAGCTCACATAGTGTAAGAAAAACAAAGTATTTTAAATCTTGATTCTTGCTGGCTCTACACGTAGATAACCATAATGCTGAGAAACAAGATTAGTTTGCTTATCGACCAATAAGACTTCAGCATCATTGGTAATATTTCCTGTCACAGCAGATAAACAAACAAGAACCAAAAAAAAAATTTTGTGTATTGACAGTCAAGGCTACCGAAAACTATCAAAAAATCGGTATGAAAGGAACAATGGAAAATTAAGGAAGTAAAGAGAGAGATAAAGAAAGAAACGAACAAATAAACAATCAATAAACAAAAAAGTGCGTTGACCTGCACTGACCTCACCTAGACCTGACCTAACGCCGACTTTGCGTTTGCGACAACAAAAGTCACCCACTAAATATAGAGTAGCATCTTCTGTCTTCATGTTTAAATTGCCCCAGAAAGCGAAGGGTGTATAAACTGATATGAAACACCATGGAAAATAAATCATTTATTGAGGAAAAAATCTCACAACCAGTAGCCTCAGTACATACAGTGTCCCAAGACTAGATCTGAACCCAGGGCCTCCCTCTCTCTCTGCAGTGGTGACAAGCGAGTGTTTTAGCAACTACGATACCTGTAGCCCCTCGGTCTCCAATACTCTTCAAATCTCCAGTTTGCTAGGTACGACTAATTTGTTTATTTGTTTTTTTAAGTGGGGATCGATATGAACTTGCAGTCAAGACAAAAGATATTGGAAATATTACATTTCAGAAAACTGTTTCAACATCGGAGGTAAACTATCAATAGAATAAACTGGTTTATACATAAGAAAAATGATTGAAAAGTATCTTAACCAGGGCTCTTAGTGAACCTTTCAGCCCTTCATGCATGAGGGGGGAATTTTCCAGGTCGCCGTCCATCATGACTGTACAAGCATGCGACAAGAGGCAGACCTTCTTTACCTGTTAAGGTAAGCAACGGACTTAACGACTGAGACGATTGCGAAATCGACAAACAGTAATGAGCTCCCACGTGACTCAGCAGGCGAGCAATGTCTCAACAACAAATAAAGAAAAGAGTAGCTGGGAATGAACAGAATTTACTATTGTAACAGGTAGCTGATGGGAGTCGGGGGGTTGGGTGAGAGGAAGGGTGTGCGAAAAAAACAAAAAACAATCTTCCTTTAAAAGTTTACTATCTACGAAGGCAAGTTGGAAAGCTTTATGAAAATTTGCCGCCAGTGCGAATCCATATCTTTCTTGATTCGTAATTCTGTGAGGCATGCCCGTGCCCGCCCATCCCACGCAGGCTATGACCATGCGCCGGCAGTGAGTTGCCAGAGGGGGCTAAATTGAGTACTAGATAAACTTGCTATCATCACAAAGGCGTCCGGTATCGCTGGCTGGGGCCAGGGACCTTCCTCCGCCAGCAAGGAGCATCATGGCAGCGGGGATGGCGAGCAAGAGAGTCAGGCTGGGAAAATCCACAACTGAATGAATATGACGCTCAGTGCACATACCTACTGCATGTTTTGTAAATATTATATCCACTACCTTCTGTTATGTGTTTCTGTGCCGTTTGATTAATTTATTGTTTATGTGTTTGTTTGATTGATTTGTTTTAACCTTACGTCTGAAAACAACATCGAGAAGGTGAAGACATCTTTCATCTTTGTACTAGTTACATAGCCTCCTTTGGACTATAGTACTAGTTATTATGCAAAGATAACTCTCGGGCTAGTTACTGGTAAGGTTGCTTATCTTCCGTTAATCTGGAAATCAATAGACGCTACTACATATCTAGTATCGATTGAACTCTTTGTAGATAAAACATACTTGTAGTGAGGAAAAACATTCAGGGGTAGTCTGCGAACGTTCACCAGTACAGGAGGAAACATTCACCAATAGTCGTTGAAAATTCACCAGTAGTGATCGCTGCTGTTTTCCATTCACGTTCTTTGGAAAAACTTAAAAAGACCTTTTCGAAAATTAGAATCGTAAATTCGAAAATTTACCGTTTTTAAAGGCAGGGCGTCAGGTACGGTCCTAAAATGATGAAGCAAATAATGAAGTCGATAATGATGACAGCAGCTACAACGATGAGCATGATGACGACGACGATGATTGCATTGCCACGACAATGACCATCTCGATACTTGTGTCGACTGTCAAAAGTAATGCCAGCGGTACTGACCTTTGAGAGGTAGAAAGTTCTTTTATGGAGCTGACTTACATGTATGTTTACATTCTCAATGTGCACATCTGACTGTGAAAATAAGCTGCTTGCATAATTAAACACCTTGACATTTATAAGCTCTTTTAAAAAATATGAAATCACTCGACCGACCAGAAAGTTTAATCAACATGACAAAGACTATGGACAGATACTTTTATCTGGGAAACTGCACATTCCTCACATTCCTGTTTTTTTGTTTGTTTGTTTGTTTGTTTGTTTGTTTGTTTGTTTTGAACAATACAGAAAGCCATTCTTTTGTTAATCTGTATCCAGACATTAAAAGGTAATACTTTCTGTAATTTTGCAACTGTTTCAGAAGGAATAAACAAGTTCCTGAATATAAATTTAAGAATTAGTTCAGAGTATACTAGCAGTCACTAACTTTTATTTGACACTTTTTCCAAAGATGAATGAACTCTTATACATCAAACAGTAACTGAACTTATTATCGTGATTGCTATGTCCCATTTGGCGAACACACCGGAAACAAGAATACAGGACTGAAAACTATAGTCTATGGTGTAATCGACGCCTTTGATATCAATCAATGGGGATTAATATAGTAAAAACACTCTTAGACAAGAGATAACCATTGACTAATACTGTGACAGAGACTAAAATTAAATATACAAAGCATGACAATGTTACAAACCGACAGGTGACAGCAAGACGAAAGCGACAAAAGACAGACAGCAAGAGAAAAGATAAAGACAGAGGAAGACAAACAAATGTAATGATGGATATCAAAAAGGAACATTTATCTGTAAAATACTTACCCTGTGTTCATCACCAAATGTGTTGCTGTGGGCAACGGCTTGTTCTGTTCCCAACGACAATGAGTTGTATATCTGAAAATGGAAAAAAAAATCCGAAAGGTTTAGTGATGTGTTGAGAAATTCGACAGAAATGGACAAACAAGCTGGTTGCTCTGTTTAGTCAAATGTAATTTAAATATGAACTAAGAGCCGCTTGTTAGCAGCTTAACCTTTTACTTCAATGGATTGCTTGGTGATCAAGCGATTCACTTAATTACTTTTTATTATCTTTGCGCCCATACCTTATTCTTTCCTTTTTTTTTTTTTTGTCTCGTGCTAATATAAAGGAGATTTCACGAGACTTCAAGATTGGTCGAGGAGATACAGGTTTTCGTCACACATAAAACTTTTTGTATACCGTTTAGTTACCAACACCCGGGATAACAATAGCTAAGATAATTATCTACATTAAAATGCTTTACACGCTTCTCAAAATAAGGGGAAGGGCTCGATAATTCATTACTTAATTATGACAAATATTCCTCAGTTGAATTTTTTCTGTACATAGGCAATCCCCCTTTTAACCTGATGAGGTCAAGGCAACCAGTTAATTACACTTCTTCAAAGCACATGTGTTCATTGTCTTCTGAGATAAAAAGAACTCGTAATTTTTTTTTAATCCCATCCAAAACTATTGTGGTAAGAATTACTAGATGCTATCAAACCCGTGAGCTTTGTCGGGTCATCCCTCCTGTTTGAAGTAAAAAATATTTTCCATAAATAACTTGTATCACTTGTCTTACTATTTAAGCCATACTTTCCAATGTAAGATGTCTTCAGAAGTCATTCAGAACTGTTTGTTACTCTTTGTAATAAAAGGGAATTGAATCAGCAGTTAGTAAATGAAAACACTGGTTAAAAAAAAGCTTTGACTTTCATTAATGTGAACATCCTACACGTGTCCAGTCTCACGACTGTCTCCAGTAAATAAAAAGCAAAATTGATAATGTTTGTGTTGCTTGGAAGATTGGCAAAGATAAGTGTTTTTCCTTGTGACAGCGACTCTTACACCTGAATTCACTTAGCTCCAGTCGCTCTTTAGCAGAGCTACCTCTCTCTCTCTCACCCACACACACGAACACATGCACAAACACACACACAAACACAAACACACACACGAGGGGGCAGTTTCGTGGTCTGAGTGCGATGATCCTCAACCCTGCACATCCATTTCCAGAGGTACCTAGCTACCTCCAGGGCAACACTACCCATCGTATACAGAAGTAGCCTCAAAGGCTTTATATATTTTCTCTCCATTTTCGTAAAAACTTCGGATGAAATATCAGATGAATTTCAATCCCCGACCCCAATATTTTGAACCGGAAGCCGCGCGGCGACATATTGGTCGACATGTCGCTCACCCCTAGGGTTCAAATTAACTTCCGGTACTTATATACCTCCGAGTCAGCTCTGCTCCTCGATTACAGGTAGGTCCCTTCGAAGACAAAGAATGGATGAGCAGTGGGAGGCATGGAGTGCGCCAAACAGGTGGTTGGACACGCACACGTGTAGGTCTGGCGCTTACCTGGAGGCACGTGCAATCCCTCAATGAATAATTCGCTCCCAGGACGGAAGTAGATCAACAGCATACTTGATTGATTTTAAACCTCTTGGTCCCTTGCAGGACTGTTAACATCTCCGCTAGAAATTTTAACAGCCTGCCAAGAATTTGAAGGCTACTAGCGCAGCCTATGGACAGATGATATAACTTAATAACATGTACATCTGGTGAGGGTTTTCTTCAAGGGCTTTTTATTTTATTATTTATAAATATATTATAATTGATCTGCATTTCCTCTCTTGATGGGAATTGGTGGGGGGTAAAGATCTGTTAAGATGACTCTGGAACTGATTTTATAATTAAGCCAGGCTGGCATGTGCGATGAACACAGATGACCACCATTAAAATGTTCGCCACTTTCAGTCTCGAGGCTACAGTGATTAAAACTCTGTTTTTTAAAAACTATAAACGAAAGCAAATGGCTCAAACATGAGATAACATGTTAAGAGTATCTTAACCAGGGAACTTTGTGACCCCTGCAGCATTTCAACACCGGAATTCGCCAGTTTTGGTATGAGAGTAAAGTGGCAAATAAAGTTAGCTCTTTACAGATAATATCAGCTGAACTATCATTAAACGCCCACCACAATTATCAAGAGGAAGATAAACGAAAAAGAATTTTAGTTAATGGCGCAAATAAAGAAAAAAAGTACAAAAGAAAACCTTCTCAAAGAATGTTATATGTTGATGATTGCATTAAACACAAATTCAAAGGTAATGGTAATCTCTCCACTTTACGGTGGTTGATGAGCGAGCCGCCACTTATCTATGAATCTGTTAATCTTGTCTTCTTAGCTGCCTTCCCCTCTAAGGACTCAGGTACCAAGTCCCCAGGGTATCGAACCGGCTGCTAAACTCTTTTTGGGTTTGAACCCTCTAATTACTAGACTATTCACTTCCCACAAGTGCTTGCTAGTCGGAACGTGGAATCTTAAAACGCATGCTTTTAAATTTTTTTAGAATATGACCTTTGACAACAATCTTAAAATACTTTAAAAACCAGACAGATCATCGATAGTTGCTAAATCATCCCTGTTGTGTGATTTTTCTTTGTTTACTTTTCTTTTTGGGCTCTTCGTGGAGTTAACGTGGACTTCTGCAGTGTACAATACTTCTTTATGGTTACCCTCAAATATCGCAGTTTTGGCATGTGAGACGGGGAAAATAACAGTGAGATAAAAAGAGAGATAGCAAGGAAAAAATACGGCTAGCAAATAGGGGAAAAAATGTTAAAAAATGAAATAGTCTAATCACTTTCTCGTTTGTGAACAAAAGTCCTACTTTGTCCATATTTAATATTACTATTATCAATCTAACATATAATGTTAAAATTACTACATTGTACCATTACAGTCTATACTCTTGCAGTATATCTACTACATACATTTTATACTCAGGTGCAGCTTCATTAAGTCTACTCAAAGTTAAAGGCTAACACAAGTCCAAATTGAATAAAACTAAAACTGACAACTAAAAGAATATAAAGCTATCGTTATCTTGTTACAAAAACGTTGAGTAATCTTTTATGTTTTTGAACAAAGTTGATGTAAATTCTAACTTCTGATATTTGGATTATATGCTATTGAGATAATACCCAATCAACAGACTTTTGACTTTCAAAACCAAGGTGAAAAATGTGATTTTAAAAGCTTCTGTGTCGTGAATGGAACTTGATTGTTGAGAGCGGGATAATCAGAACATTTTATAAATAAAACGCACTGAATTGAAAATAATTTTGAAATTGAAATGTTAGAAAAATGAAAAAGATGCAAGGTATCTCACATTTCAGGTCTTCTCAACTTCCTATGCGCGATACATTATAATATTATAATTCTTGTATCATCTATCTGATAGAAAGATAGGATTGCACGCACAGAGAGGTAGGAAGACAGACAGACAGACAAATATGTATGTCAGGCAGATGATCTCGGAAAATTAATTGTTGTACCTGGCTTATTTCAATATTTTTGTGTCTACCTGCTGTAGAGGAACTACATGGTTCTTGCATCTATTCCTCAGATTACAAATACCCTGTTCACAAACTCAGAATTTTATCCATAGATTACATATGCCCTCTTCACAATCTCTAAACTTTATCCTCAGATTACAGATGCCCTGTTGGCAATCTCTAAACTCTATCCTCAGATTACAGATGCCCTTTTCACAAACTCTAAACTTTATCGCCTCCAGGAAATGAAGTGACTCATAACTGGCTCAGCGTGACCTGCTTTAACGGTGCTTTTGTGTCCACGGACAGGCATTATCCCCCCTGTAGGTCTCAAATCACTCTCAGAAGACTCAGCTAATGACAGCATTATGAAAGACGGGAGGTGAGTTGTAATTAGCCAGACATCTGCTAACAATACGCACCAGAGAAAGGAAGGACCGTCAGACGGAGAAGTAGTCTGCGCGCGCATGTCCTGAGCTTCTGAGTGTGCACATGGTTCAGTGTTTTCAGCCAAAAATGATTTGGGGCTATTTAATAACTTGGCTCCCAGCCAAATCCAGGCCTGAATTTGTTGCATCTTTTGATGCAAAACGCCGGGCTCTGGGAGGTCATTTAGATATTAAAGGTTGGGGAAAGTTGTTTACTTATGAAGGAGTTCTGTAGGACGTGAAAACGACGAAAACAATTTACAGGCATTACATGTAGTCTTCACGATGCAGTGCTGTTGATATGTTGATATATCTAGCGCAAAATGATGTATTAGGAAAATGTTTTCTTATCTTTCTCCGCTAAGGTACCTAATGTATCGCTTAAGCGCGCACGAGATTTATTTGTAATTATATATTCCTCAAATAACAACTCACGCCCTGAAAGATTCGTGCGAAAATCCAATTTTAACAAGTTCATTTGCCTTTCGCACATAATCTGTGAAATAAATAGCTTGTACATCATCATCATCATCATCGTCGTCGTCGTCGTCATCTTTGTCGTCTGCTCTTACACTTCCACCTCCTCTTCCTTCTGACACTCTCGTCCCCCTGGTGCCAGGCTGACAACAAGTGACCGTTATTTTCGTGCACTGACTCCTGGCTGTCCTGAGTTCAGATCTTGTCTTGGTTTGATTCTCTGCTTGTGCCACTTGTTTACATGGCCGACTGCTCAGCTATGATGTAGTCTTAGTTGCCAGCTCGGTGTAAATTGCCAGCTATCCTTTTCCACCACTCCTTCTTACACGAATTCAATGTCCTTTACCCTGTATTTCAAGGTTTAGTTGTTTCTTCAATATCAAACTCGAATGATTTAAAACTTATTTATCAACAGGTTTGACCTTCTTTTCCAGGCAAATACAGCACTTAAAAAAAATACACCCGTCCACACGTGTCAGCAGATTAGATTTTTTAATTAACTCTGTTTTTTCATAAAATTTATTTCCATTCCCATACTTTCACATTCTTATGTCTAGTTTCTGTCTTTACTCTTCTTCTCTGACTCCTTCTTTGCTTTTATTCAATTTGTGCTTTCTTTATTTCTATTTATCTTTCTTTAGCAACCACTTATCTAAGCCATTTTTTTCCATAGGACCGTCTCCATTTCGTTTTTGCGCTTCTTAAGTCATTTTATTTCTTTTATTCTTTTTTGTTCTCTGCTCTTTTACAGTTACATAACTTTCCTCTTTGTTTTCTCTGAGACACATTCCACTGTATTTACATCATATAACACCTTTTTCTCACTTCAAACACAATTCAAAAAATAATTTTTAACTAACGATCACTCAAAAAGTTTTCGTCGGTAGGGGCGAAATAATGTTAAAAATATTCAGTTTAATATAAACTCTATTTAAATAACGGGTAGCTTGAGCATCGTACTTTGCTTTTAAATGTTTTCGGCCTGCATCACTTAAAAAATGATGGATGGTTCCATCAAACCCAACCATATTCAGATTTAGGTCCATAAAATAATATTCCGTTGAATGAAAATGGTCTGTTGTTAAGATATATATATATACAATGAAAATGTGACATATTAAGGTTATATATATATAATTCCCTATGCTCGTCAAAGGATTAACAAGAAATAAACTAAATACAATAAAATATTATTAAATACTAAAATATGTGCTAAAATATGTCATTTAATTATTCACACTTTCTTTTTAAAAGACTGCACAATTGTCAGAATTTGTAAGACCATCTACAGTCTGTTAAATTAATCTTCGCGGTTTTGAATCATTCTACAGTTTCATGTCGATAAACATTCCAAAGATGTACCGGCGTATCCTAATTCTAGGCATGTAGGAAATAGACTTTTCAAGAAAAAAAAATTTCAAAGCACAACAGTCCATACTTATGTCCTCATTCATGAAAGAAGATTAACCAAACAGTACCATCAGTCGAGAAGTTTTTGGCTCAGCATCATCAACTATTTGCCTAAAGCCACGAGTTTACCCAACTGTCTGCTCTCTCGCTCGTTCCCAACCCTTCTTCTTGCTGCGGTCCTGCGGATGAACATCAAAAGCCCGTCGCCGAACCCTCGCTGTACCTGTCAAGTATTTTCAACGCGGTAGACGCCAAATGTTTTGACAAACCTGAGGCTTTGGAAAGGAGAAGAATGTCAGGGACTGCGCTACTTTCCAGTCTTCCAGATCGAGCTAACTCTAGCTCTCTTGAGGTGGCTAGACCCTTTACAAGTTTCTTGTCTGTTTGTCCAAGATCAGTCAGAAAAATAGGTTTGTTTTGACCGGGTGGACTCTTGCGTTGCTCTGCTCCTACGGAAGGGTTCGCGACAGCGTGTGGGTGGCGTCCTCTGGTCTGGGTGGTCTCAGCATGACAACCCTGGCGACACGACCTGCTACCTCACAGGCACGAATGTCGATGAAGGAGGGACAAGGGGACCAAAGAGCGATATACCCCTATTTCCCTTCCTGCTTTCGATCATTTTTTCCCTTTTTTCTCTCTCCTATTCCTGATCGTGCACAGTGAATATTCATTCACACTCCGTACTAAAAACCGTTTCAAGTGAAGATCTTTTCATATTATGCACAATACTTATAGAAATAAAACCCAACGAAGGGGGAAAAAGGTTTTTAAGTGTCAAACTATGCAACAGGGAATATACTCTGTCAAACTAAAATATACCCGTTTGAAAACACATTAACAAACTAAACACACAAAGAAAGAGTGAGTGAAGAAGACAGGCAACTATTCTTCTTACATTAATACACTGAGTAAGAACAATCTACAACAGCAAAACATTTCTTGTTTGTTTATCCCTACACTCTTTATGTTTATCCATGTGCATAAATGAACTTCACAATCAAGTCAGGCTGAAGCTTATTTTGTGACATACAACTTATGTTAAGAATGAGGTAGGAGACTGTACACTCATTTCCCAGCCTGTATGACTGGTGTTGTTTTAAAACCAAATATTCAGTTGACAGTGCCTGATGTTTGTTAAATTCAATATTGTTACAAACTAGTTTTCTCCTTTCCACTATTCATTCATTTTTTTTCCATACAAGTTTTGCAAACAGTTCTTTTCAAAACTGCCCATTATCAGATTTTCTGTCATTCATTCACACAAAGTTCTGAACATGTTATGGGCTGATTACTGATTTTCACTGCTTTGTGAAAAATGCTAGAAATATTTGCCCTTTTTTGTAGCCGGTTGATGTAAAAACACATCATTTCTACCACACTTAGAATAAACAATAACAAAAGAAAAGCAGAGACAACAAACCAAATCACCAGAAAAATTACCATACACAAGCAGCTCTTCACTGTGTTAATTCACAGATGTCATATGCCAATATATGTTTAGCTTGACAAAAAAATTAATTCCTTATTTATTTTTTGCATAGCTTGCAAAGTAGGCTAGGAATAAAAACAAACAAAAAACATATTTGTTTTATCGTGTTAAAGGTTTTTTTTTTTTGTAGCACGTGATCACTTTAAAGTAGCAAGTACCGCACATGACTAAGCGGATTGTTGCGCTCGAAAAAGATCCGAAACTTAACCCTAAAACAGTAGAAAAATGTGTGCACACTGCAATAATAATAATAATAATAATAATAATAATAATAATAATAATAATAATCTGATAAAATAAACAAAAGAACAAGCAAAATGAGACAACACAAGCCAATCTATAAATGCATGACCACGACCACGCACGCACAAAGAAGACATTTTGATGCATAGACAGTAAGGACAGGTGGCTCTGGAAGCCACCCGGTTGGTGTCCCCAGGTAAGAAGGTCTCGCTGACAGCTCTTATTATTAACAGGCACAAATCCGCTATATTTCTTTCTACATTTTTTTCGAGCAGATCAAAGCTCCCACTCCCACTTCCTTTCGTCTCAAACAACAGCTTGGAGTCCGTTTGGGAAAATCTGATTTGTTTTAATATCAATTTAATACCGTTTTTATTTTGTAATACCTTTGAAACCACCTCGCCCCATCCTGCTTATTGGCAGACTCGACAGCAGCTCACGGGGCTCGTCAATACCAGAGGGGGGGGGGAGGAGTGGGAGTGGTGGTGGTGGTGGTGGTGGTGGTGGTGGTGGTGGTGAGACGAGGGGTGGGGGAGAAAAGGGAGGGGGAGACAACTCGGCGTCTGCTTTCTTTCTCGCTTGTACTGACTCTTTACTCTTTTCTCAATATAAGCGCACGACGCGCTGTGGAGAGTTTATGGACGTAACCCAACAGGCGCTGGCTCCGGCCCAGCAGTCGGCTTTATGGAGAGGAGACATTGCATGCTCTCGTCTCTTTCCCGCTTTTCCGCCATGTGTCCGCGGAGTAGCGGGAGCGGAAGTGTGAGCTGGTGGCGATGTATTTCCTAAACATCTTCTTTCCTTCTGAAAAAAAATCCGCCGCTGCTGCTGCTGCTGCTGCTGCTGCTGCTGCTGCTGCTGCTGCTGCTGCTAGGCTCTACTCCGCCAAGACCAAGGTGCGTCTATCGCGTCCACCCCACCACGCCGGTGTTGTTTGTCCAATGACCGCCCGACTCCTCCAAATGGGTGCTCTAATATTTTGATTGCGCCGCGCCGAAAAAAAAAAGAAAGGGGATCTTTACGTTGGTGCCCTCGCTGCTTTGGTCCTCGACGCGCAGGGGGGAACTACCTGTGTGTTGACCTCTCGTGGATCTCTTCAACCTTCTGGTGGTGGTGGGTGCGGGACCCAGCTTTCTCTCTCTCTCCTTCTTCCTCTCTCTCTCTCTGTCTGGTTTTAAAACTACGACATCATCAATCCACCCACTCATCTATCCATCATTTTATCCATCCATCCAATCGGGCAAGGGTTGTAAATGGAGGAAGTATTGTAACAGTTGTTGTTTGGCTGCTGCCGCGTCTGCAGTCGCACTCATCCCCGCGCATTCCTGCATGCGTGCATCCCCACCCACCCATCCCCCCCACCCCTTCTTCCCTCCGTCCCTCTCCACCCCCGAAACCAACCTCCGCATCCACGTTCGTCTCTTTTGTCACTCCTTCCGCCAGCCCAGACTGATCACTCAAGGTTGAAACGAACCCCGGTGACTGCGTGCGAATCTCGATACACCTGATTTCTTTTTTATCTCCCCCTGAGCATTTGTCTTTAACCCAACCGGCGGCATCGTTGCCTGCTTTCTCCCCTCTCTCTCTTTCTGTTTTTTTCTCCCTCCCTCCCACCCCTCCTCTCTCTCTCGATCTCAAAGCTGCCAGACAGAGCGATTCCTGTTCTTAGACCATGTGTCGAAAGAGCGCTGCTAGCCCAGACAGGTGGTTGAGTGTGGCGGTGATGGTTGTGGACAGACACTGCCACGTCGGCGGCTGTCTTGGCCGCTAGCATGCGACCTTTCTGACGACAGCGACTTCTCCAGCCGCCAGGGGGACGACGTCAACGACAACGTCAGCTGTGAAGTTCATCGGTGAACCTAACGGCGACACAACGGTTTCTTTAAGCCGGTGAATCGTAAGTGTTCTTCGCATTGTTATCTCTCCTCTACCTTTGTCGCTGTCAAGGAAAACAAATGAAGGAGAGGATGGATGCTGTGACGTGTCTCACGCCAGTCTCATATTTTCTCTCACTTTCTCGGGCCCTCAGAATTTTATGAAAATATTCGTGGATAATGTGAGAATCATTTATCAGTAACTTATTAATCAAATGCAGGTATTCTTGTCTGACTTTCATAAATAATTGGTTTACACACCTTAAACAATATTGTTACAAACAACAACATCTTTATCAATATATATCAATCTTTCTTGCATGTATGTATTGTGTGTGAGTGTGTGTGTGTGTTTCTCTTTATTCCTTCCCGTTAAGATTAACATTATATAATAGTTACAGATGACTGTTTACAGTTAAATATTACAACACTACTTCATCTAGTTTGCTCTAAATATTCGTGATTAGCATTAATGTTTCATTTACATAATGCATCGCAGTTTCAATGTGCTCCGTCAACAGTATTATTATTTTAATAATAAATCATCCAATAAATATTAACTGCATTATTAATTGAAAATAGTTTACTAGTCTTTGTCTTGTATAGTAACCAGCAACCATAACATACAGGCGAATATGTAACAATACCTGCATTTAAAAAATTATTTCAACACATTATCTTATCTTGTCATAGGGAATGAATATCTGAAATTTTGCATAGCATTAGAAGTGTATGAATGAATGTTAAAAAATTCCCTATCCCACTTTATCCATATATGTTTGTCTAGATATGTGAACATGCTATGGTGTGGTGTGTGTAAGGGATGTGGGGGTGGTATAAACAAGACAGTAAGTATATGTATGGAAGTGGGGGTGAGTGTGTGGGTTGAATAGGTCATTGTGTGAAACAGGCTCACGAACGTGCATCACAACACACTCATAGTCAATTATCCATCTGGAAAATTCATGACTGCGATTTTTGTTGTTATTATTTTATTTTTATTTTATTTATTATTATTTTTTTTGGAGAGGGGGTATTCAAAAGAGAACTTTATTATTAAAGTCTTATTATTTAGAATTAACAACACGTAAATAATATTGTACAACTTTTCAGGTCTCTAAGTTCCATTCTCCTATTTAGAAACATTCTACACACCAGTTCAGGTTTCTAAAAAATCTGACCGGGCCGCATTTTTATTTGTAAAAATAAGAAAGAACAGTTCGTCAAGTGTCGTCCACCTTGTAATTTTATTTTTCTAAATAGAGGATCCAGACGAGACCTAGTTCAGGAAATAAATAAATATTTTGTCGTAGTCGCTCTCATATTTCCTCTCCACCGAAAAGAGCGAGAGAAAGAGAAAGAAAGAAAGAAAAAAAAACTAACTAGTGAACGGAGTGAGAGAAAAAGAAAGAGATAGAGAGAGAAGAGGAGAAAGAAGGCTGCTTATTGCGGATGTTGTCACCAGCAGAAGTACTCCACCTGTGTTTCATCTACTCCTGTACTCCTGTAGCACGCTCAGGGGAGTACAGGCGAACGCTTTGTTTAAAAACACCGTCAGCGGTGCCTTTCATGTCTTGAGATCCCTGGGCGCTGTCGGTGGCTGTCGCCTTCTCACCACCACCACCACCACCACGCCTGAGCCCCACCGCCTGCAGGAAAACTGAGCCGCCACCAGACCAGGTTACTTCTTCGCAATTAGTTGTAGGTGTGTAGGAAGGGAGGGACGGGAGGAAGGGGAATCCTTTTTGATGGTTCCCAGGATTCCTCGCACATAAAATTCTTCTCTCCAAAAAACCCCTTCCACATTATTGTTCTATTGACACAAAAATTCTTATGAAATTTAATTTGATATTTAGCATGAAATCTGACACCGAGAAAAACAAGGGTTTTAAATGCTCAACTTTGCAAACTATATTAAAAACATTTTGAAAGCAATAAATGTGACACAAAAGGATGAAATTGCATGTCTCCTCTTAGTCTTTCTCCTTAAAATATTGGCATTGTCCTTTGTCTCATAATAATTCTCATAAAGGAGATACCTTGGTCACGATACTAACAAACGTAAACCAAATTCATATCACAGGAAAATAAAGGGAATTTTTTTTTTAAACCTATTATACTTACAAAATGAGTTCTATATTTTTATCGAAAAAAGAGATCATTGAAACTGTTTTACAATCAATCGGTTGTTTCAAGGTTGTGTGACGTCAGCACACTGCCTTCTATTGGCTTGGTCTTGGCAAGCCTCTGAGACAGTCCGTGGCAGATGACTTGGCATGGCAAAGAAGCGACGACTTAGTGGGAAGTAAGCCCAGACATGCTGCCTGAAAGGTCACCGTATGGCAGTATTTGAAACATCGTTTGTACTGCTGCTGCCACCGATAGATTATTTCTCAGTTTTCTCTACTTTCTTAACCGATGATGGCGAGAAAGAGAAGCGACTGGAAAGTATATTCTGAAGAACACACTGACAAACCAACACAGAAAATATTTAGCGCGACCTCACCTTCGGTCTCCGCCCCACAGTAAAGGTGAAATAAATTACTTTATCACCGCTACCACCTATTCCCCACCTCCCCCATCACTCCACAAAAAAAAAAAAAAGTAAAAAAAAGAAAAAAAAACAGAAAAGAAGAAGATAACGCCTTAGGTAAGACTAGGATACTTTTTTAAAAAATGTGAATCCGCATGTTATAATTGAGACAGTCTAGAAATCTTACGAAAGAACTGATTAGACAGTCGGTTTAATTAACCGGTGGTTCTCTTTGAGGATACCCTGATATGCTTCCTACTGAGAATCAGAAATATCACCAAGCACAATGACCGTCTTGTTCAGAGCAGGTCGAAAAATATAAACAACTCATGATTCATGGGGATACAATGAGTTGCTAAGTTCAGTCTTAACTTTGTCCTTATGTACTATCTCTATCAAACCATAATTACACACACTATTTGTTTTATCTCTTTGTCTCTTTTAGTGTATTCTACTTTATTGATGGTTTTACTTTATATATATATTTACAGTATATCAATCTCATTTCTAGGACTGAAGCGGAGAACAGGTTATGTTTATTGCGAAGCCGATTAGTCTATCTTTTAAATTTGTTATTGTGCTAACCCTTTCCCATATACTATTCTTTCTGAAAAAAATGTAGAGCACGTTGTTGAAAAAAATTAAAGATTGCAAACGATTGCTGAGCGTAAGGATAGCATTAACACAAAATGCATTTAAGTAATGTCACGTGTTTAAGGTAGGTCCGTGAGTGAGAGTACACACTTTACATGCGAGTTTCGGCGCGCGTGCGTGCTTTGTGTATGTACCTGCGTGTGCGCGCGAGCACCCGCATAGTCTGCAGGTATTTGTGTCCAAATGTTTCCTTTTCGCTTGGTAGGAATTATTTGTTTTTCAACAGTATTTCCACAACCTCATAGAGAGAGAAACAGCCAGAATGACAAGACATTAAGTCAGGAGAAAAAAGAGGAATAGCTGATAGAAAATTACTCACGAATTAATAATAATAATAATAATAATAATAATAATAATACCAAAGCTTTTCATAGACACGCACTGGTACAACTCGCTTTTAGGGTAGGAATCGAATGCCTGTTTAAAACATGCACCCAACATACACCGGGTAGAGAAAACCGGTGTACCCGGAAGAACCCCTGATGGTCAGTATGTGTCAAATACAAAGAGATGGATGTCGGAGCACAGATTCGAACCCAAGACTACCTATTGTCATTGTCATGGTGAGAAGGCATTTCAAGCTCTTCACACCAAATCGCCACAAATACGTATAAGGGTGGGGAAGGGGAGTGATCCCCGTTGTATATATATATACAATAATAGAAATTGTTAATGGTAAGAATTTTTTAAGTGTAAATCGAGTGTTTCTTTGGTATTTAACTGACTTGAAAAGTTCTAGCAAGTCTTTGACTCTCAGCTTCGTCTAAGCGTAGTTAAAATATGTCACTAAAATTATTTTCATGTTTTCTTTTAGAGGCGATGATTAGGGCATAAGACGAATGACATTATTTAACAACAGACATTATTTAACAACTGACATTATTTAACAACAGACATTATTTAACAACAGACATTATTTAACAACAGACATTATTTAACAACAGACATTATTTAACGACAACATTGCAACCTTTAACCAACTTCGCTTGTTTAGAAAGGGTTGTAAACAAAGGGTTTAAATAGATAAAAAGCAGCACCAAACTGGATTTACTGGCATACAAATTAATTGTTTGCTGTTCTTATTTGTCTGTCTGGCCGGGATCTCAAGGTTTCCATGACAGTGTCGCGGTTGTTGCTAAGTGCGATGTGTTTGACGGAGTCGGTGTAATTCTGACGGGGCATTCACTTTAATGATCCACTAAAGACAACCCCCACACACCACCACAATGTACTGTCCACTGTCAAAGCCAGCTCCCAACCCACCCCTGCAGGCCATCTGATGCCATTGGGTGACCTTCCCTACCTCGCCCACCCTGGCGACGCCATCCCACCCGCTCTACGGGTAAGGGGAGTGGGGACAATTTCTCAACCTCTCCATTGTTGTTCTTTTATTTTCTTCGTCCAGCTCCTCCCGCACTTGCTACAGACACAATGCTCGGAGCCTGTTACATCCCAGCCGCTCTCCTCCTCCAAGCTGTCGTAAAAACCTTACACCCATCTACCTTGCGTTTTAATCATAAAACAAGAAAAGGGCGCCGCTCGCCGTTGCCCACACACAGACCCTACCCCCTGCTTGCGAGCACACTCGGCGGAGACTAAAGACGGGTTGGAGGGGGGGTGGAGAGAGAGATGTGGGGGAAGGGCAGCCCCTCCGATCGGGGCCAGCCGGGTTGAGGTGATCAGGCGACGGGCTGGGGGCTGGAACGCCGAGGGGGGAAAGTTTGAAAGACTTCTGGGGAAGGTGTTAAAATGCTACCGCTCGCGGTGAATCTCCATCCATGCCCAAATTAAATATTGCCCTCTTCATCTCCACAGGAGAACCTTTATGAGTAAGCTCGCCGTCTTCTGCCCTGGCGAACCCAAACAAGCGGCTGGGGTGACTGGAGTCAAGCGCGGGTGCGCGCGGCGCGCAGGCCCTGGCGACCGACTCGGCTACAGGCGCAACATGGCGACCGCAGGGTGTGCGACTTCCGTGACAAAACCTGCCAGTCGGAACTCGCTTTAGTTCGATGTAGGGGCTAGTAAGGGCCAAAGGGACTCGGGTATCACGGTGACCACGAAGAATGCAAGGGTTGACAAGTGTTCAGTTCTGATAGTTTAAAAATCATCCAATGTCAGATGAAGGAGTTTATGATCTTCCTTTCACTAACAGGTGGCTTAATAGATAATGACGACGACGATGACGATGATGATGATGATGCAGATTAGCATAGACACATGTTTGACAACATCGGTTTTAAAAGGTAGGGAAGAATAGTTCGACTTTGAAGGATTTGGAGATGATGGTACTTGTCAGGCCATCAGTGAAACCTCGTGACATCCGGGGTAACCGGCATCGCGTGTGTTTCACATCTACTTCCACGGATGCCACCAAACTTTCTAGCCCTCAAGTAGAATTTTGACCTTAAATTGACTTCAAAATTAATCAATAACCATATGACGATCACAACTCCTCAAACGGAAGCAATCAGGAGATAAGCACAATGTTTTGTGTGGAAACACCTTTTAAAAACTTTTATATCTTATACATTCTGTAATAATAAAAAACCTCTTTTTCTGTAGTATAATGACCCCCAATTTTACTTACTTATTCTTTTCAGCTACTACTTAACAAATTTGATTAACTTCAGCGAGAATCTTTGATGAATAATTAATGTTTTTAACCACGAAGATGTATTGAAGCATGCACAAAGTCCTTGATAGTCTTCAATTATATCTCACAAAATTAACTAAAAATAATGGTTTATAACAGTTTTGCAACTCAAAATTCGTTAAAATTTTTATATCGGAAAATAATATCTCTATTTCAATTATTCTTAGTTTGATTGTTCCTTTGCGTTCTTGCACGTCTGTTGAGACTCATTTGTGCTCCATTCGCGCATGCGTCGAGAAAGTTTTCAGGCGCACCAGCAAACCGTCCTTAGTGCAAAGACCTAAAATTTTAGTTGAGGTCTTTGGCCTAATATTTGCTGTTGCTCATAGTCTATCTTGAGAGTGCCCCACAACAAGTGATCTCCTTCCGCAAACACTTTCAAAAATTGCGCAAAGTGGTGGCTGAAAAAAAATTGTGTTTATAGTATTTATGGTCGCATGCTACATTTGCGTCCAAAGGAACGTGATGGTGCCGGTAATAAGAAGTCGCAAGATATGGCCGCGAGATGGCGCCACGGCATGTAATTACAACCGACTAACGGTGGAAGCAGGCGACGGTGTTGCCCAATGACACAAACCTCCGTGAAATGACCAGAGCATGACGCAATCACAAGAGCTGAGCCAGCAGTCATCTCGGTGAGCTGGCACGATGGAGCGAGACTGGGGTTGGTGTGGAGCGAGGGCCGAGTAGGGTAAGGGTGGAAGGACACGCGATGACGTCATGTCTCGGTGTGGCGCAATCGAAGCTGCACGTGAACCTGACAGTCCAGCACGTGCAACGTCTTCATGCGCACGCATGCTTCGTTGCTCGGCGTTCAAGCCGCAATTAAAATGCTTGATGAACTGAGCCATTACAGAGCAAGTGAAGGAGAAGAAGAAGAAGGTTTGCAATTTTCGTCTGCCCGAGTGCTGGAGACAGCAGCGTCTATGGTTGGGTGCGAAGGCGGGGGCTGGGTCTCCTCTTCTGTGGAAACCGCCGTAAATCTGGGTCACTACCTCCAACGTTGAGGAGGGTTCAAAGGGGAATGGTTGGGGGAGGGAGACAAGAGAGGAAGAAGTCTGCACGGTTCAGTTATGGGTAGCGCTGCGTTTTGTCAGGAAGTCGCATATAGTCGGAACGGCAGACTTCACAGAGATATAGACTTCACAGGGCGTTCAATGAGTAAAGGGGTAGTTTCGTCACCTGATCGAGAAGGGGCTGAAAAAAAGGACCGCTGTGGGGATTTTCTAGAACAAGAAAAGACACGTTTACTGTTCTAGAACTTCGGACTATTTTCAGCGAGTGATCAAGTCCACACGAGTGAGTCCTGAAGTAGTACGTATTCTTAAGTTTTCATAGGTCAGCACTCAGATTAAGAGGAATTATTCAACGAAGATTAATTGACAGGTTTTAGAATTACTGTTATATATCCCTTAATTCTTCTCGGTAATGGGATCTCTTTGATTCCCGCCTCCTCGCCTACTCTGGTATGAAAGACAATTTATTAGACAAAAACATCTGTTTTTTTCCACAAGGAAAAATTATACAAACGTTTCAGGAAATGTAATTTATTTTCTTCAATTTTTTCCTATACAAACAAATATAAACATTTCGAAAAAAGAGCCGAAAAAGATGAGATGTTGAGAATATGGGAAGATGGAAGGAGAGAGAAATGGATGAAATATAATGTGAATGGTGGAGCAGAGGGGAACGGGAGTGAACGGGCAAAGGATGAGGGTCGATGGAATAGGCAACGTAAATCAGGTTCCAGCTGACTGCGCTTAACGAACACATGGTATGAAAGTTCAGCGAACCGCGAATTCCCCCCCTTCACCAGCCCTGTGGTGCATAGTACTCTCCCCCTGAGCACGTAGCTCACCCTTCTGCTCTGATCTTTCCTTCTCTCTCTTTCCTCCCTTTCAGCCCCTTCACCTATTCCCTTACCTCCCCTCTCCCACCTAAATCTCGGCCCCTTTCTACTTTTCTCCTCCCCGTTCCTCTGTTCCCTCCCTCCACCTTCCCACAACACCTTCCCTCCACCGTTGGCCTCTTAGCCTGAACATTGATAACACGGGAGAAAAGTTGTTCACTTTTCACTCATATTGTGTCTCATCTTGCTGTGTAAGTGGCTATCCTGCTCGCTGCTGTTTTAAAAACGTTTGACTTTTTTTGCTGCAGGCCAGGCGTGCAAAAGCGACAGGAAAGAGAGAGGGTGGGAAAAAAGGAATCAACAAGCTGAGGTGGAGTGACCGGCCAGGACAGAGAGAGAGAGACATTGAACAGGGGGAGGTAGGGTGGGTGGGTTTGTAGGGGGGTGGGGAGAGTTTTGGCAAGCGTGAAATGCTCTGCCAGCCCTCACTCCTTGCCAGATCATGGGACAATGTCACCTGTGACAGGAGCCGGCCTGCGCCACTGCCGACCCTGCCGACTACGCCGTCCTCGCCACCTCCATCATCATCACCATCATCGTCGTCGTCGTCAACATCATCATCACCACCACTACCACCAACTCCACCATCACCGTCATCGACACCACGACTTCCGCCACCTCCATCCCCGTCGCCGTCGCCGCAGCAGCAGCAACAGCGGCAGCAACAGAAACTCCCTTTGGGTTTGTCCAAGACGTCGTCGACCAACAACTACTCCCACATTCGTCCAACGACTGTTCACAGCCTCGTCTCCGGGTCTCACTGCACTGTTTACTACCACCAGTGCCGTTGCCGCTACGGTCAACCTCGCCTTCAGACACTCGACTGTCAGCTCCAGCGCTCGTAGTAAGGTCATCGAAGACCATCCTCACCCCTCCCCGAATCCCGCAACCCCGCTCACCTTTCTTTTTTGGAAGGGTGGCCACTCCTATTCCTACAGGAAATACGTCGACATTGGGAAGATCGGAATTTATATCTGCGCGCAAGAAGATTCACTCTGCTGCAGACCTGTCATCTGCCTCCTTTATCGATAACTCAGGAAAAGCAAGATCTCAGCGATTGAGTCCCTCCTCCTCCCTTCTCCACCCCTCACCCCATCCCTCACACCCTCAAACTCTTCGTCGTCTGACCTCGTAAAAGACGATGTCGCTCCCAGTTCTTCCTTCTTTCTTTTTATCGTTCTGATGAGGCACCTCGTAAATCCTGCCAACGGTCTCCACAAGGAGTAGCAGCAGGAAGAAAGGATCTTATGAATAAAAAAAAGGCTGACACGCTTGCGTGAAGCAAGGTACGGACAGTACCAGCCTTCCTGTGGTCCCCACCTTTGAAGTGAGTCGTCCACTGCTGTAAGGTCGTAACATTTGTATCGAGGAGAGAGAGAGATAAGAAAAAATAATTAAAAACAAACAAACAAACAAAGACTTGCTGAGATTCCCATTCTGTCATTTTTGTTCTGGAGGGTCCATGTCGGACCATTCTCAGTGAGGTAAACCCAAAAGTCATGGTGGCTTGAAAGTGTGACAACCTTTGGTTTCATCTGGACTTTTCTGACAGGACTCACAAGAGAAGTTCACGGCTGCAACCAACTCCAGAGGTGCTTGCTGAAGATATGATTCTTACCATCTGCACGCATGTGAGGAAGAAAAATTATGTGGTATATGAACGAAATTTCACGGTCAGGACCGAAGACCTAGAAGATTTCATCACCATTTTTAAACACTTACCGACACAAATTTAGAAAGGAAGACAGCAAGTTTGAAAAGAAAAAAAAACTAGACGCAGGAAGACATCAGGAGGCGATTCATTTTTGTGCCTTTTGGTCCTCGGAGTCTGTAACCTCCCGGATATTACCTGAGCCTGTGATTGTCACCTCTATGACAGTGAATGCCATCTCTGTGACAGCAAATGTCACACTTGTGACTGTGGAGCAGAGCTACTCGAGCAGGGTGTGACTGACACCAACAATGCGCCTTCAAGGCATTTTGGTTTGCTTGTACTTCTATCTCATATTCCCCGCCAATATCATAGGGCTCTGGTGGTAAGTAAATTAATGACTATTTTTTTTTTTAACGGATATCGAGTGATTGCAAATGAAATTATAAATTACGATTGTCCAGGAAGAAATAAAATGTCGCTTCCCTTAGCTGCTTGAAATAATTTAATAATACCATACATAGACAAAACTTTTGGGTGATTATTTCTGCTCAGAGACCTTATTTAGGAAGGCAAAGATTACTCAGTCATTTTAAAAATGTTCAATACTTACATATATATGCATGCATGTGTGTATGTATGAAATGTATTTCTCAGTATAATTTTTTTTTTTTTTTTGCTAATAGGTAAACCATCAAATTGTTTTCTTTATGGCCAGATTTGTAAGACATTAATGTTTATTTCATACACCCACCTCTTCTTATTATTCATCTTTCGACCGTAACACCATTCTAATCTTTTCACTTCCTATTTTTTACTTCTTTAAACAAATATTTATTTATCAGAAGGCATGTCCAAATAAGAAAAGTATTCACTCGCACAAACACACAGGAACATAAACACATAACAGAAAAAGAAAAGATTGTTTGTTAGTAGGTTAAATGTTGGAGGTTGGGTATTTCTTTCTCTTTCTCCAAACCACACAGAGAGAAAACAAGAAAGAGACACAGAGAAAGAGAAGAAACATTTTTGCTGCAGACTGATCGAGTCCCACGCAAAACTCGAGGCAAGAAAAGGAAGGAACTTTGAAGTAACACACCAAAAGTATTCTCATAGTTTATAAACGCCGCTGATTTACTCCCTAAAAGCAAATTCTTCAAAGGCAAGTGACACTGTGTTGTCTTTCAACGTCGAGAGGAGCCGAGGGGCGACACGCTTGACTGAACGTCCTCCGTGTCGTGCTTATCTGATTGTCTCTCGCGCGCGCACTTCGTCCTCGGAGATTCTGCATTTTAACTGACTGTGATAGAAATTGCGATAAGAGCAAGGTGTTCTGGCGTCCTCTTCATTACTTAACACATCGTAGGGAACTCTTTCGCTTATCTGTCTTCCGTGAATGATTTATATATTTTTTTGTAGTTGTTGGAGGTT
>SRHC01000553.1:16417-27373 GCA_004794325.1 Pomacea maculata | reverse complement strand
TATATTTTTGTAGTTGTTGGAGTTTTTTTCCCATTTTCCTGTGTATGCAAATGTAACGCGCAAACAAAAAAACAAAAAAAAAAAAAAAAAAAGAGGACATTGGGGTATTTGATCGTGAAGAGAGAGAGAGAAAGAATCGATGTGGAAAACTTTGAAAAAAAGTGGGAAACAATTTTGATGACTAACTCCATGTCCCACGAAGTGGGTCATTTCAGAAGACCTTGAGAAATCAGGCGCAGGGGATGTATGTCCCTGTCTGATGTCATTTGAATTGTTGAACCCACCAACCGACGTAAGAGTGTAGGGAGGAAGGATGGAGGTTGGGTACAGGTGGAAAGCACGCATTGTGTTTAAAAGCCACGCGCACCTTTGAGAGCCTTTCAAGGGAACTAAGATGAAGGGCCGATCGCTCAGTTGTCACCTTTCTGTTTCGCTCCTGTCTGCTCCAAACCTCGTTACCTTCTCCTCCAGCTGGTCCAGAGGCGAGGGAGGGGTGAAGAAAGGGGAGGTGGGAGGCAAGGGGGCTCACACAAATCCTCGGGGACTAGAGGAGATTCTTTGACTCGCGTGACTTGAAAGGGGAGTTGAGGTTGACGATGTGTTGTCACCAGTTCCAATTGGCATTAAACTGTGTGCCCTGAGCTTTACACGGCAGTTTCAATTGGCCTTAAACTGTGTGCCCTCGGCTTACTGCTTAAGACTCCTCGGCTGGAATCTCCGTGTCTTTGCGGCGGTGTTCTGCCACCTCGCCTTGCCACTTGCATGCGCCTCAAACACAAACTTGTTGCTTCTTTAGGGACAAAGACCAACGGTGGCCATATTGTCCCTTAACCTGAGCATTTCGCTTTAGGTGATTTCACCGGTCTTTCGGCCAGACTAATCTCTCACTCCTAGATGAACACGAGAGTGAGTGAATGAGTGAGGGAGATGACATCGCCAGGCACGCGAGTACGACAGATGTCGGCATCAGGATGGCAATGGCAAGGCTGGACATAGATTGAAGCAGCAATAGCATCAGGAACACAATCTGTACAAGTCCCAAGTAGCACCGATCCTGCTTTACGGATGTGAAACGTGGACCCTGCTCTTCAATGTTAAGAGAAGACAGGTATTCGGGTACAAGTGCATGAGGAGGTTGCTCCGGATCTTGTCCCAAAAAACCACGAAACCAATCGCTTTGTACGAACCATGGTGGCTACACTCGTACGAGACAAGGAACCTTTATTCGCAATGGTGAAGCTGGTTAGCTGGTCTGGTTTGGCCATGTAACCCGGCAAGATACACTTTCGAAGGCTGCTGTGGTCAGAGGAAGAAATGGCTTACGAGCACGAAGGAGTGGACTGGTCGTCCTGCTTATTATCACCAAAGACAATTGCCCCCTCCCTTCCCAACGACCCATTTCAGACAAGTGACGAATGAATGAATGAACGAATAAAGCAAGTAAATTGGTAACGGCTGACAGTACGAAACAGGATCCAATACATAATTTTATTATAATATAGATATGTCGTTCTTGACATATCTATCCCACAGCTTTCCATTGCATGTTTCTCGACGATGCGGTAGATACGTCTTTCTAATTACATGTCAAGCGCATAAAAAGAAAAGAAAAAAAAAATGCGTGTATTTGTGTACGGAGCAGAACAAGCAGACGAAACTGATTTCCAGCGAGGTCTCGATGTAAAAATGTCGCGAAAAAAAAAAAAAGCAGGGTATAAGATGAGCGAGAGAACAAAAACTCAGCCGCCATCCCTACTTTCTGACAGTGCCGCCTTCACCCACCCACCCGGCCTAACACCCTCATTGCATAACACGGCAGTTCTCTTGACCTCCCACATTGTCTGTCTTGTCTGTCTGTTCAGCGGTTCGTACGTTTTTGGCGATCAAGATCATAACATCTTACTTCACTTTATTATTCTATTCCTTTCGAAATACGATTTATCGCGTTTGCTAGCTCAAAGATCATTTCATAACTACCATCTTGGTATTATAATACTATGTCTGAATTAAACCCATTCAGATATCAAATCCCTCGCAGGACGAAGTGTATATGATTATGGTGAAAGCCACAGACTTGTATCTAATAGGATAGGAAGAATAGGAAGAAGGGGTCTTCCCTGCCTCACTCCCAACTCTCTACCATCTGTCATTCTGGCGAGTTGTTAAAGACCAATCATCTCACAAAATATGTTAGTTATCAACGACTGAACAATGTATAATTATAAGGAATAAAATACCAAAAAATCACACGTTCACCGCAAGCGTGTTAGTGCACGAAGCAAGCGAGATATGATCAGACTGCAATGCTGTTGTCAATATTAACATTCACCACCTCCTTTCCCATTGGTTATTTTCTATGAAATTCCATCATCATCATCATCATCATCATCATCATCATCTTTTTGTGCCTTACAAGAAAAGAACTTCTACTTTTGAATACAGTCTTTACTCTTCAGTCAGTGCTTCCAAAGCACTCTGTCAACTCACCTTTGACCCAAGATTCAAGTTTCAACACGTCGAGGGACGTCTTCCCTTAACTGCTGGCAGTGGTACACATCCTAAGAACCCTTTAGCTGGCCCCTCTTTCATTCAAAAGCCAGAGAACATATTCAGTGGTGGACGCAGTAGGGCCTTGCCGTTAGGTCTTTCTACACACTTTCGATGTCTCGTACCCTGAACTCCAAGAACCTATTGGTCTTCGGATTTGCTTTGGGATCTTCGTCTTGGAAGTACACGTCGCTTACTTTGAACAGAATCCAACTGACATGGTCAAGATGATGCACTGCTGACCATATTTACATTCAAGCTTCTTATTCTTTTAACATTCTATATGCCATCAGCATTAACAGTCCTCGTGGGTTTGGCTGCTGGACACAGACACCAGGCTTGTCATGGTGGCTCATGGCGAGTTCTTAGCGTTTGGACGCCTTCACAGGTTCGCCATTGACTGCAGTGTCGTGCAGTCTCCTTCCTTTTTGTGTGTGCACCGCGAGGGCCAAAATAAATCACCTTCAAACAAAGATTTTATGGTCTTCTGCTCGGCAGCCTTAAAACTTGGCTCACAGATGGTGGAGACCCGATGCGTGGTCAACCAGATTCCCGCGGATATGAACACGACTGTCTAGGCACTGCAGTCTCGTGCTCACTGTCTTTTCATGTTCACTGTCCCTCCTGCTTACTTAGCAAGTCCGAGAAGGTGTGTGAAGAAAACTAGAAAGAAAATACTCGGGGGCAGAGAAGAAGGACATATCCTGAAACTGGTTTCAATCTCTGACGATATTTCGTGTACATCCGTGGCTGGTCCAGCAGTCACATCTTTGGCCACCTTGGCTCAATGAAGAGTTGTGCTTTGTTCCTTTGACCTCATTAATGAATCCTGTCTTTAAAATTAAAATTGCTATGGAAGGTATCACATTAGATTAATGCACAACAATAAAATAGATAAACAACAAAGTCATTCAGACTTCTTGAGGCACTCGTTTTTTTCCTTTTTTTCTCACTCCTAACTATTCCCCTGAACCATTCATTCCTTCCTTTGATTTATTCAATAATTCGTTCACTTGTTTTCTTGTTCATTTGCACATTTATTCGCTTAATGTGTGTGTGTGTGACTTCTGTCTGACCACCTCGTTTCCACGAAAGAAACAGTTCTTACATGTTTCTGTTCTTGTTTTTTTTTCCTCCTAAATTTAATATTTCTGAACACACAGGTGAGCGCCAAGTAGTGTATGGTGGACAAGTCCCAGGGGCACAGTCCAGACCCAACTTATTAAGGGTCTGAAAGTCTCCTTTGTGAGATCAAAGCAGGAGCCGAAGTAATTGAGTCATTAAAGAGAGTTGAGAGCCGCTCAACACGCTAAAAATGTTTTTTTCTTGCAAGAAAACACACACACACAAAAATAAAAAAAAATCTACTTTCATCTGCCCCTCTGTCGTCACTCGTTGCCTGGCAACACGACTCCATGCTGAGAAGTTACTTAAATTCAAACCAAACAAACAACCAAGCAATTGAAAATGGACTCCTTCCCCGAAGGAAAATCTCAGGTGTTGTGTGGAGTGTTTTCTCCTGAAAAGGATTTTGTTTTTCCCCTGACGAGATGAACATACATGCAAACGGAACAAAAGAGTGTAGGAACGCACGTACATGCACACAAAGGTTTGTGCGGTACCCAGTCACCATGCCAACGGCAGTCTAGTGTCTTTGAGATTGAAATACTCTTCATGCTTCAGTCTAATGTTGATAAGATCGAAATATTCATCATACTTCATGTCTCTCAATATTATGATAAGAGTCGCTTTCTTCAGATCGCTGGTGTTAACAGTTCATAACATCTTTCTACTTCTGGGAGGACGATGATGGTGATGATACTGAAAACAGCACAGTATTTCTCATCCTTTTTTTTTCTCCATTTTTTTTTCCTCTAAGGTAACATGAAAAATACCGCTATATTGTCGTCTGGATTCCCATCTAGAAATAGATATTCTTGGTATGACTTAGAAAAAAATGCTTCATGAAAGGTCAACGAACTTTACTCCTTCAAATCATAATGCGAGATCATCGAGAGGTCAAGGGTCAGGTGCACCGCCGTTGTGTGGATGTCTCAGGTAAAATACTGACAATATGTTAACACTTCAGCTAATTCTTTGGCTTTCGCCATCCAGGTACCGGGTAGGTAGCAAGGTCCTGTGCACCCGGTTCCAGACTAACAGACTGTAATCATTTGTCTTGCACCACGTGATGTCAACATGGCCAGCATGGTGTCCTGACATGATGTCATCTGGAGTCGCAAGCACATGGCCATGGTGGCAACATCTGTGATATGTGTGCTTCATGTTGGTTCCTCTTGTCGCAGACTTCTTACAACCACGTCTTCATCTCACAACCATGACAGAAGGCAAAGTTTCCTATTTTAAGGGTAGTCTATCGTCGCACCGGTGATATAAAAGTTCTTAGAAATCCTCCTTTGAAGCAGTGGAAGAGGAAACAAATATTAACAAATCAATGACCACTATAAATAATAATAGATAAAAAAAAGTTGCAGGAGTTCTTGTTTTGATGTGTTTCAGACTACCACAAAATTGTGAAGCAGACCGTTGGTACAGAAACAAATATTTTTTAAAAAAATCATAGCATATATAAGAATAAACTAATGAACAAATGGCATCAGTCAAGTGCCAACGGTTCAGACAGGTGTGAACTGACCTCGACTGATAGTACAGTCTTGCTCTTGTTACTAATTTCCGGCACCACGTGTCTGCGACCAACATCGTGATAACTGCAACGGTTATAGAGACTGCTTCTTCTGGTCTCATCAGATGCCAGTCTGTGGAGTAGGAAGCCAGCAGCTTCAAATCCTTCCGATGTATGGCAGGTCATCAAACCTTTTAGCACGGCTTTCTCGTTCATTTTGCTAACTATATTCCGTTAATAGCTCTACGGACACTTACAGGCAAGCAAAGGTCCGGCTTGGGGCAATAAAGATGAAGCAGGAGGAGAGACTGTTAAGACAATGCTTATCTCCAAGCAGTAAAGAGCTACACGCCTCACACACCACGCTTGTAAATAATCAGTGCGTTACAAATATAAAACAAAAGCAAACAAACAATAAATAAATACTATTACCCGAAAAGTTATGCATATAAACAACTAAAGAATACTCTTACTAGCTTCGTAAAGGTCGAGTCGGTGCTGTTCATCTACACAAATGTTTCTTTTTTTTTTTTTAAATACACAAAGCCTTGTTGACAAAAAAAAAAAAATAAGCAGAGCTGATTATTTTAAACATACAAACTTCGTTTGTTTAAATATACAAACCCTAGTTTTTTATTATACAAAACCTTTTTTTTTTAAATGCACAAAACCGAGGTTTTTTTTCAATTCATGAAGTGTAATCTGTTGAAAAACTCAGAATCCAGCTTTTAAGATACGCAGACCTCATCTTTTAAATGTTCAAATCGAAGAAGATTTTCATGCAGAAATAATAGGGTTTTAATATTTTTTTAAAAAAATCACATAAATCGTGGTATTGCCGTACTGAAAGCAAGACACCTTGCATCATACACGAAATAATGGTATTCCTGGCAGATTTTATCTTTAGCTGGGTAACAGAGATATTCAGGTAGGCTTAGTAAGTCTCAGTGTTATTTATAGTTAGTATTTTTTTTATTAATTTACATAGCTTGATAGGAAAGTATTACAAAATAGTAATATAAGAAACACACAAATTTCGTTTTTCGCTAAGTCACAAAACGGTGCAGGTGAGCATGACGTCACAACGGTCGTGAGGCGAGGTCCAGGTGGATGTCTCAGCCAGTCCAGGTCAGTGCCTATCGGTTGCCACACACGTCACCGTTTTCCAGGTACATCCTAATGGCTATGTCCTGGCACACGACTTCGCAAAGCATATTGTTTCCACCTGGTTTAATTCCCATTGCATCTTTATGATAGACCACCTGCGGAGAGACGGGGCCTTTCATCCTTCAGCCACTACCTGGGAGGCGAGAGTTGAGTTTGCAGGTCTCGCTTTTTCGCCCAACCACGAGTTGATCTGCACAATATCTCTGCCATCTTTGCCGGCATCTTGCAGACCCTGTCTAATGGAATACAAGACCTTGTCTTACACACAGGTGTGTGTGCATCAAAGGCAGACTGTGAGCGGGTCAGTGAGGAACTCGCGACCAACCACCTCAGTGCGATCGGATCCCGAAGACTGCAAGGAATCGGCAGGACCATGACGATGTTGTTTAGATTAGTGACTGGCAGGTCAGGTGTGGGAGGTTTGTTGGAGGGAAGTGGGGAAAGGGGGACAGGAGATGAGTGTAGGTGTGGGGTAGGTGGGATGCGACCTCGAGCGCACGTTCACACTCAGCAGGTTAAAAAATGAGGAAGTCGTTCAGACTTTGGTGCATATGTAAAAGTTGGTTATAGTTATTTACACACTTGTAAGCCAATGAAAAAACTTCGGCGAAGCCGGTTTACTGTTTCTTCTTCTTTTATTTGTTTGTTTTGGGGAGGGGGTGTTTTTCCTTCAGGTCTGTAAGCTATTATTTATGTGATTTTTGCTTTAACGAATCAGCATCCTTGCTCACATTTCTCCGTTATTCATTCCTTCATACTATATACATGTATCAATATATCTTTGTTTTCTGAGTGTACATAGGTTTGTGGACACTGAAATACATGACATTTGTATGCATGCGTGTATGTGTGTAAAAATATATATAAGTGTATCTACCTGCACGCACATATTTGCTCTAGGAGGGACACTTAAACTGTCTTGAACCATTGTTGAGCACATCACAAGCCATCACTTGGTTAGAAATTACTAACAAATATGACACAAAAATATAAAAAAACCGAATCAGTATGGAATAAAAGAAAGGAAGAACAAACTAACGTATAAATTAATTTAAAACATCATTAGCATTATAAATTTGCCAATTACAGCATTCCATCTTTTTCAACTTCTTTGACCAGGGAAGCAGGCCAATGTATTTTGTCCAATCATCGCCATATTTGTAATGGTCAAAGGAATTATGAGACTTTAGTTGACTGCTAGACATTAGGACTGTACACCATGCACCAAGACACCAGTCCTATCATACAGCACCGACATTGATGTCGAGGTCTGACAAGAGTGGTCAGACATGACAAGGTGGCCGATATTCGGACATAAGAACAAAAGGCAATCGAGTTTACACCATTTCACAAGATGACAGTTGATTTTTTTTCCTGTCTACTCAAGAGGAAGAGCAGACGAGGGAGGACATAAGCTACAATGAAGTGTCAAAGCTCAGCTGGGTTTCTCCTCCTTCGTTCCCGCCACCCATCCTCCACCCAAAAAGTAACATTCATCCCGTTCTGCAAGAAACACAGAAAGTATGAACGAATCTTCCTACATGTTATTTTAGCACGAACCTATCTATAAGATCGCCGAAGATTACAAAAGCGACACAACCTCTTGTGTCGTGCTTCATTTTCGCTCCTGTCTGCTTAGCATCTGTCTGCGTCCCTAGCACCCTTCTTCTTCCACTCCCTTAAAAAAAGAGAGATTCTTTCAAAGGAGGCATTCCACATCTATGGCAACCCTCCCCGTCCTGACGATGATGAAAAAGGCAGAGGTCTCTTGCTATCTCTTCCTCGGGGGTGTTCAGCCATAAAAAGAACTTGTGTCATGGCCGACAGAGGCAACGGTTGAGAGGAGGAGAGGAGGAAAGGAGGAGGAGAGAGAGAGGCTTGCGTTTAGCGCAGTAAACGTGTCAGACTGATGGCGTCGTTTGTAACAATGAGTGATACAGGAGCACCTTGTCATCTTCTAGAAGTTTCTGCTTTATTTGAGTTTTGATGCTGAGGGTGCATGGGTTGGCGAGTGGGGAGAAACGTGTGTTGGCGCTGATGATGATGATGTCAGCTATGGCGACGATGTTTTTTTCTCTTCTTAGAACTCCATTGGAAACACTTTTCGTGTTTCAACGTCTGGAGAGAACAATGAAGGATTATTTCCTTGCAGCCAAAGTCTAATCTTTTTAACTGTGGATGATGTTTAATACCTTTCTGCACTCAAGAAAAGAAAAGCAAGTTGAACAATTTTTTTTTAAATCTTTAGTTCCCATGGATTACATTGTTCAGTACTTCAAAATCTACAAGACAAAGCTTCTTTATTTTATTTTTATTTAGGAAAATGCTAAATGATTACCAAGAATCAGACTTTTTGATGGATGTTTCGCAATTATTTAAACTGTTAACATCTCAAGATCATTTTAGGTGAATACTTTTCTTTAGCTAAGATTTTATAAGCATTATTATCATTCAATACAGCGGTTATAGTTGTACCCGACCCCAGGACAAGAAAATTTGCGTTTATCTAGTCATCAACCAAAACAGTTTTCACAATCAATCAAGAAATGCTGCTAACAGAAATAGTAAACAACTCCGGTACATGATCCTAATGCTGGAATCTTTAGCAACAAAAATTGTTTACATGTTTCTATATTCCATAAGCTTCTGTATTAGCGTGTTCTTCTGGTTCTCTACAAGAAGAGTTTCACAAACTTGACATTTGTTCATCTTGTTTATTGTTAATGTCGGTTGATTCTCTATGAAGTCAACATGGCTATTGCAGGATAAACCTCCGTCCCTTCCTTTTTTTCTGTTTACTCCTCCCCTCCCCCACCCCGAATAAAGCGAACAGTCGGGAAACGATCAAAGTTGTTCCTATTGCAGTGGTTCGATATTGCAGCTCTCTCGTTAAGTGTTCCCCCGAGAATACGGCAAGAGGATTATTTGATGTCATGGAGTGTAGTTCACACAACTGTCTTAAGCTTCCCTCCCCACGCGGAGGGCGCTACACTTAATAACATCGTGTACACGTGCACAAAGGCCGCCTCACCCAGCCCACCATGTCAATGAAGATCGTAATATGCGATTTTACACGCCCATGCTTTGCCCTCTTGCCGTCAATGGCAACCAGCATCAGGCTCATTGTAAGGAGGCCGATAACCCAGTCAAACAAAAATCCTCTAATTCCGCATGCTTTCATATTTCTTCGCGAACGGACAGGCTCGCCTCGGCACGACCTTTCTAAATGGTACGGGGATTGAATCCCGGAGTCGACCTGATAGGTTATTGGACTCACAATATGAATCATACTAGCAGCAGTACCTCAGGCATCAGAAAAATGAATATAAATAGGAGGTGAGCATCGCAAGCAAATTAGCGGGTCTGCAGCAAGCTAGGAACACCAGCTTCCGCTCTCGAGGTCTTCTTCCCTTGTAAACGTCTGGTCCTCGCTCTACCCTTTGTGCAATTAATCCTCATCTGCTCAGCTGACAAAATGCTCAGTTAATTTGCAGTGACGATAGAGACACCATGCCTCTGTTGGCATCACCACCCCTCTTGCTTGGATGGCGGGTGTTGTGGTGTTAAACGCGTTGTAACAACTCTTGTCTTTGCACCATTCCAGCCACTCTGGCAGTTAACGGGCTGGCTTATGACTTATGCAGTCTTGCCATCTACAGGTATGAAATATTACGAGTAGATGTACGTTTGATCTGTTTGCACTCAATTGACACCTGAGGCGAAAGCACATTCCTATCAAAATTCGCACTTTTCTTTAATTTCTGCCAAGGCGCTGAGTGTCAATAGAAGTTAAGACGCGGAGACAATAAAATATAACTTTTTACAATTTTTTTTGGAATCGTTTCAACCAAGTTTGAACTTTCAAAACTGTCAGTGTACACGTTAAGAGACTTGTATTTTTTTTTTCTTTTTCTTTTTTTTTTTTGCAATCACTTTGCGGGTGTGTTTGCATGTGTGTGTTTCTGTGTAGGGAGGAGCAAACAGGCGCGCGCACACACACACACATACACACTTTTTAAATAAATCCATCCAGCTATCCACCCACACACACCCTATGTGCATCGCAGCTATTTAAATAATCTGATAGACTCACTCAGCTCTCCACAACATGTCGTATATTCACTTTTCTCTTTGCTCCATCCATCAGTGCACCCATCATCATCAGCAACACCCTGAAGCAGGGCCATAGCACGAGCACGAGCACACAAAAAAGCAGCAGCAGCAGATAATAAAAGTTGCACGCGCTTGCAGATTCTCACGGGATCCAATAATAAAAAAGTGAACACGGCTCTAGTGGGCGTTCATTCATAAGTCCTTTCTTTTTGTATCAGAACGAGGAATTGTGCAGAGTACTGCCAGGTATCCTAACCAACTAGACAGTCATTTCTCACTCCATCCCAGCTAAAGAAATGTTGAGCTCATTCTTTCTTTCTTTCTTTGTTTTGTCTTTTTTTTCTTTCTTTCTTTCTTTCTTTCTTATTTTTTCGTCCTTCTTTTCTTTTTTTTTTCTTTTCTTTTTTTTTTTTTTTTAGTTTTTTCTTTGTTTCCTTTTTATCTGAATTTTTTTTATTTTTCTTCTTCATTATTTATTAATTTGT
>SRHC01000553.1:0-12356 GCA_004794325.1 Pomacea maculata | reverse complement strand
CTCCCCTCCTTACATTTTTTCCCAAAATTTTCTTCTTTTTTTTTTTTAAGCTGAGAAGGGAGAATAAGAGCCACTCGTAAAAGAAAAAGGTAGGGCAAGAGAGGAAGGAACGAAGGAAAGTAAAATAAGGCAAGCCAAAAAAAAAAGTCGAACAGTTGACATACACAACTTTATTATGGTGTGGGAGCGAGTCGCTACTTGCTTAATGGTGGTGGAATGGCTCTGAAGACAGATGAGCAAGCTGGGAAAATGCTGCAAACTCCGAGTATGTACTGTATAGCGCCGTCATTCAGAACTTTAAACTTTTTGACAAAATAGCTGGCAAGGATAGACGGCGATAAAGAATACAGAAGAAAGATGAAAATATAATGAATTATTGAGGTGGCACGGCACCGATCAAGAATGCTGAAAAATGGTCAGAACAGCAAGAAGAAGAAATAAATGTAGATATCTCCTTTTCCTTCTCTAGTCACGGATTATTATATATTTTATATTAAAAAACATTCGATATATTTAGAAGGCACAGTGCAATTTATGTTATGAAAAGTCTGTGAAGTTTAACAGTATTCATTCATGTGTTTGTACCACTGTGTTTACATGCGCGGTCATATGTCGCCATGGCGCCAAAAAACAACAGCAAACAAACAACAACAACAACAACAACAACAAAAAATAAACAATCAAATAAAAGCAAAAACCCAAAACAAAACCGAAGAACTTTTTTTCCGAAAGAAAGCGCTAGTACATAGGGGTTTTGATCGAATTTTCTCCCATAAAAAGATTAATTTCTATATTCAAAAGCAGCGTTTAGGATTTTAAAACATCAGTCTGGATTTCTACCTATTTCACTGAAGTCCTTATCTATCTACATCTATCAATCTATCTAACCATTTATCACAGCATTCATTACCAACTACTTATGGAATATAGAAGCAGTAGAAGACAGAAGTAGGAGGAGACTTAAAATAAGTGTTCTAATTTTCTTGGTAAACAGACTAATATTATTAGCATTAGTATCCGAGTTATATTTTATTAAAAAATAGTTTAACCTCAAAACGTTTAAATTATATCTCACTCTTTCCTCTTTCCGCCTTATTAAATTAAACTTTTCTCTGCATGATACCTATTTACGGTAAAGCGCTCTTTATTCAAACATTTACCTAAGGTGGTGACTTAACTAAAGCAAATTAAGTTTAAAAGATTTTTTTTTCTGAACACAGGGCGGTGGGAAGCCCACTAGTGATGGATCCGAACAGTATCTGTCGGAAGTCGAGGCGACTGGTTGGAAAGCAACGCAAAATCTGTCGCAATGAGCCGGAGATCGTGGAGGAGGTGGCCAAAGGCGCTCGGCTGGCCCTCCTGGAATGCCAGTACCAGTTTCGTGACAGGCGATGGAACTGTACTTCCAAAAAGAGATCCATCTCCAAAGTTTTAAAACGAGGTAAGTCATGTAAACTCTATCTGGGCCTAAGGACACATGACACATCTGTCAGGCAGCTTCACAAGAAGATAAAATGACACTGTGTCCCGTGTTTGTATTGTGATGTTTATAAACCTGCTTATGTTGTCTCTGAATAGCACCAACTGACCTCCTCAACCCCACGCCCACACTTCTCCCACTCCAATTCCAATAAAACGCAAAAAATATCTCACAAAGCAAATTTTAAGTACTCAGATAATTTACTTCCCAATCGCCTTCTCTCTTTCTCTCTTTCTTTTCTTTTTTCTATTCTCTCTCTCTCGGGTAATGCTATTATATCTTGTTCGCAAACATAATAATTATTATGGATGAAAATACAATAGGTAGGTTTGAGCTCCAGTCTGTCTTTCTCTGTCGAGCTCTCTCTCTCTATATATACAAACACGCGCGCGCACTCACACACACACACATCATAACAAAAGGCATAAGGTACAACATGAATTTTAGTACATCTGTCTTCTCTGATTAGTACTTTCGTGAACGCGCATATCTGTGTGTGAGTGCTCGCACGCGTGTTCCTATTCTTATTTCTAGTTTGGTTTTGTTGTTGTTGTTGTTGTTGTTGTCGTCGTCGTCGTCGTCGTCGTCGTTGTTCCCAAATGTGGTAGATAGTTATAACCTATGTAATTTAAGTTTTATCAAATTGTTAGTCACCTTTTCATAAAATAGTGCATAATCCATGTTATGCAAAGCAGACAGGAAACATGAAATATGTTTTCTATTCGTAGCACAACCAGAGGCTTGGAAATGTTAGAGAATCATATGTTGTATAGTGTTTCATTAACAACAGAAAGTATCGGGTCAACAGGATGTGGCCTAGCTTAGCATCAGGTTAAGTAAACACGAACATTTCACGACCCCACCCATGGATCCATCTGATTACAAAGCTGGGGAAAATAATGGAAGCGGTGTGCGTGGTGTATAGAGGAAAAGAAGACAGAAAAGAAAATCAGATGAATAGTAATAACTAGCTATATATATAGATCGATAAGTAGAGATCAATTAATCAATCTTTATTTTATGCACGAAGAAAAAGTACAGAACTGAAATGTCTTCGGTTCCCACAAGAACTTACAAATGAAGACAACATATCATAAGTTGATTATAAACACTCCTCCCCTCCCCGCACACATACACACTTCCCATTGAGTAAAATAATTCTAAGAATACACGATAATGCTGAGAATACCAAATTCTAAAGACTTTCCTTAAAGAAACAAGAGTGATAAGGATGCAGTACAGACAGTTTGAAAGGATGGGCATATGAGTAGTACCTTTTGATGCTAATATCACTCGCATAAAAATTAGATCGTTCTTAAAACACGAAAGGTATATTCACACCAGATACCTATGATACAACCAACCTAATATCTCTCTCTCACACACACACACACATAGACACGGACTTAAATATAAGCATGTTTGAATACATTTTCTTTTTAATTAGTAAACTATAGTTTTACACAACTTCTACATTTTCATTCTAACGTTACACAATGCACAAGACACAAGCAATTTTATGTCACACATATAGTTTTATGCTAGCAACCATATTTATTCCACAGGAAAAGATGTGTACAGACTGAAAGATAATCAAGAGACAGGGAGAGAGAAAAGAACATTTTGTGACTCGCTCTGTAAATAGGCTTAGTTACTGAGTAAACCATTTTTTTCTAAATTTTTGGTTTAGACTCCACACACACACACACACGCACACACTTACTTTTAAACACATGCACGCACACACATACACACCTAAAACACTAGGCGACTTGAGAGATGAGCGACCCACACACAATCGCCATATTTACAAATGCTAGTTTACACATCAGCTATAGTTTATTCCCGGTGTCGAAATAAATTCAAATACTAACAGTACAACACGATGTAAAACCTATGGACGGCACCTTCTGAAGATGACACGAAACGGTCATCACTTCCTCCCCCGCCCCCTACTCACAAATACACAAACACACTCAGTAAGGTTCGTTTTCACCCCTGTCTGCTACCCTGCTTCCCTATTAGACCTCACGTAAGATGCAAGGAGAAGCTGCGATTCCTTCCCTAACTCTTGGACCCGCCAGGCGGCAGACAGGAGTAGCGTTCCTTGAACCGAATATGTAAGAGTTGTCTACCTTACACTGAACAGCAAGAGCGTGCGCGTTGCACGTGCTAGTGCTGGTGAGCCAGGGAGGGTCTTGCCTATTAGGCCAGCCTTCTGGGGTAAGCGTGCAGCAGGGTGGGGAAGGGTAGGTTGGTGTCAGGGTGGGGGATCCTGCCCGGCGGATGGCACTAAATCTGTACACACACGTGTACGGGGGTTCCCGTGGGGAGATTAGTTAATTTAGGGCTGTTATTTCTGTCGCTGCCTCCATGTACAGGAGCTACTTGAACGGTTTCTTTAAATGAGAAAACAGCTGTTAGCCCCTGCAAGACTCGCTGGCAGCTCATTCTACATGGCTACATGGCTACATACATAGATGGCGACATGGACCCTTTAGATGCTCAGACACATGGAGGCTGTTTAGCGGTTTTTATTTTGGGTGCTACTGTGACAAGGCTTGCGTGGCGAAAATACTGTGTGCCTGACAACTGTCGCGCAAAAAAAAAAAAAAAAAAGAAAATCTTCAGTTTGTCGACAATGCTCCACCGTATTTATTTATAAGCCTGTGTCTCGTTTATCTCCCTAATGTGCGATTAAGTCAACAAAGAGAAGTAGGAAGATTTGCCATCGGCGCTCAAAATCGAAGAAGCCTCAATCTTATTTATTTTGTTGCTTAGTTTTCATGCTGTTCATTCCTCGAGTGATGTTCACATGACCTGGACGTGGTAGGCATCGGATGGCCCGTGGTTGTTTCTTTTGGATTCCTTGTTCTTGTGGGGCGCTAGTGTCTTCGTGCGATTCTAGGAAGCGACGGTTAGCTCGACCCATGTGTACACACGCAGAGCTAATGACTTGCTCTTTTGTCTCTGGATTGTATAAAACCTTCAGAACACCAACCGCGCTTGTTTAGACCCGGTCTGTTCTCGCACTTGGGAAAAAGTACCCGTGACGTCACGCCGAGGAGTCCAGGTGTTTTCAGATTTCATCACATCTTCATTCGAGCTCCAGACAAAGAATATAGGAGGTATAAAGTGACGTCTTCTGCAACCTTTACCGTTTGGGGTTTTTCCCACCAAATTCAACATTGACCAGTTTCCATCATCATTTTGAAAGTTGTCTCTATGATAATGTATACTTTGTCCTAAGTGTTCACAGGAAAGGAAGACACTCGTTAAAAAAAAAAAAAGAAAAAAAAAAGAAGAAAAAAATCCCATCTCCCTGGAAATACAAATACATTTTAAAGAATACGCAGTTCCCTGTTGATGATGAAATTCCCAACAGAAGATGCTTCTTTTTTTCTTTTGTTTTTTTTTCCTTGGTAGATGAGGAGGGGTGGGCTTATCCTCCTTCCCCATTTTTTTTTTTTTTTAGTCCTTCCCTCATTTTTCCTCACCGATCGATATCCGCAGTCGTTTGAATGCCTCTCCTTCTTCGCCTGCCTTTGCCTGCTGCCGCTCTCAGCCTCATGTTGAAAGAAGAACCAGGTGTTCCCGCGTCTCTTGGCTTCTTTCATCTTGGATCACCTCTTACCATCTCCTCTTCTAGGCGAGCCTTCCCCTCCTGTGTGCTACCTCTCAACGCAGGGGTGCTGCCGCATAGCAGGCCCTCAAGTGGAAGCAGTTTAGTAAGTACTTTCCCCTTCACTGAAGTTTTCGTAGCTGAAGAGTTTTTGCCAGCTTTTTTTTATTATTATTTTTCGTTTTCCTTGCCCTGGTTGTTTAACTTAGAAGGTTGGCTGGAAGTAAGCAAGTGTTTAACGAAATGATGTTTGTAGATCTTTTAAGGTTTCTTCTTTCCTAAACGTTAGCACGAGTGAGAGAAAAAAAAAAGCTAGTGAGTGAGTGAATTAGTGGTTGGGTGGGTGGTTTGAGTGGATGAGTTAGAAGAAGGCAGAAGATGAAACCCGGAAAAGTGAAAGACCAAAGAATGGTTCAAGAACAAAGGCAGAAGCAGTGTGAGAGACAGGGAGAGGAGGAGCAACGGACAGAAAGAGAAGTGAGGAGGGGAGATAAATGAGAGAACGTGGAGGATATAGAGGGAAACTAGTATAGGAATTTCCTTGGCGTTTTATGGCAAAGTCGGACTTAAATCCCCAACACCTTCAGTGCTGTCCATCTGATTCTACTGGTGTCTTTGGTCATGTCTACTTAGCAAAACTAGACATTTGATTTGAATCAACTAGTCCACATGTTCACTAGTAGCGCTAATGCAGTAGACAGACTTGTCAAAAGACATAAACACTTTGGTATTGTTTGAGAAAAATCATCAAAGTTATTTAATTTGTTAAATGGGGCTCTACGAACTCTTTGCATGTGCGTGCGCGTGTGTGTGCTTTGTGTGTGTGTGTGTGAGAGAGAGAAAGAAGACATAAACATGGTTTGAAGTTTATTGTTTTTCATTTATTTATTATTTTTTTTTTTTTGTTCCTAAGTAATTCTTTGTTCTACAAAGGATCTTCCAATATAACAAAAAATATTTAGTAACTCTATAGTAACATTAGTAACTCTCTATATGAGAGAGAGTAAAAGAAAGAAATAAAGAATAGCTGAGGGGAGCGGATTAGAGATGAAGATTCAAGAGGACGTGGAGGAGCGGCAAGGTGATGCGTGTGCAGGCAGTTTCACGCACACATGTCTATTTATATTTTCGACGCAAGCTAATTACGTTATCTCCCCTGACTCAAAAGTTGAGCGACGCTTCATTACCGCCCCGAACCTACTTCCGGGGGCTGTAACGTCAAATACCTCAGACGCAACCTCATCTGACCTTCCACCTTACTCAGCCAGTCTAACTGCACTATGAAAGGCTACTAAATCTTGCCTGCATCTTAGCCAACGACTGAAACGGTTTTTTTTTTTCGTGGAACACGCAGCAAATTATCTGAAAACCAGACACGGCTGTGTGTGTGTGTGTGCGCGTGCGCGTTTAATCACTTCAGAATTCCTTGGAATGCTATGCAACGCTACTTGGTCAAAGGTCGCGCAGACGCAGTGCTGAAAGTTTTTAAATTCTCAAAACCCACCCACGCAGATTATTATTTTTTTTTAAACATCGTGACACAGTAGAGAGTTGTGTTGAGTTAAAGATTGTAGGAAAATTTTCAGCTGCGTTCCTGACAACATGGTTTTAAGCTCTTTAAATATTGCAGCTGAGACTCAGAACGAGTTCATATCAGACAAACATGGCGGCTGCTCTGCTAACAGCTGAAGCAGCGTGCTAAAAATAGTTGCAACGCTCCTTCTAGCACTTTAATATTAACGTTCCTAACATAATGCTTGTACAGGTCTTAAACATCCAAAGGTTTAAATACGACGATAAGGCAATATAACAATTCATTTTGTTTGCAATATTTGATCTTTTGGTTTCCCTTCTAGGTTCTCAACTTTTTATGTACCTATCCTAACTTCAATGGGACAGCTTTGTAACTTCATCCGAAGACGGGTCCTGTTTGCAATTTCGCATTTTCATCATGCCTTAATCTAAGTATTTGTTATTACTTTCACCCATCCTTACAATCAGCAAAGAAATCGCAGGTCCTACAATATCAACATAAATTATCCTCCCTTTTTAAAAGACTGGATTACATATAAACTATTGGGATTTTTTTTTAAGGCGATACAATCGTCAGAAAGATGTATCTGAAGAAAGATGTCCTCACATTGCTACATTGCCTTCGAAGAAAATCTCCTTATTGCTGGACGGTACTGCTTTTGTACAAACCGTATACTTGACTATTTCATCCCTTTTCCCAGAGATTTAAAAAAAAATAACCATGGCAACTGGACTCTCAACTTAAACTCAACTCTCGACATGTGTGCAGCGTGCGGTGGATGTGTTAGTAAGGGAGATACAAAATAGAAACTCACCCATTTCTTCCTCTCTCACTCGCTTTCTTCTCCCTCTTACTCATTGCGTCTTCGCAGTAGCAGTCCTATGAACTCAAATGTTTTCCTGGTCGTCGAAATACAGCAACACATGGCCCCCTTACCTCCCTCCCCACCCCACTAAGGGACCCCCCTTCAAACCCGCCTTGATGTTTTTCCTTCTCTTTTTTTTTCTCAAGAGAAATGGACCATTTTTGCCAGAATCTATGCTGCAACTGCGGGTCATTTAATTAGCAGATCAAAGGGGAGAGCTTCTGTGAAGTTTGCTGCCTCGCCAGCCGCCAGCCGAGATTCTGCAGGCTCCTGTTTCACTTCAAAGCCGGCTCCAAAGATTATCAGAGCTGCCTGCGAGTTCCCTGGCATATACAGGAACCCCGGTATTCCGTACCGTACATTATAGCTCTTTCAGAGCCAGTCCTGATCATATTTATGGGCCTGGCGGTCTTTTGAAGTCTGCTAGTCTGGAAAGACAGATGGAAAATCAGATCATGCTTTCCCGTACACTTCAAGAGCGTCCTGGCTGGAGTTCTTTCGCTCCACAAGTTCTCTGGTCTTGCAGAGTTTATCTACAAAAAAGAAGTTAAAAGTCACGATCCACTCAAGATAGCAGCGAGAGGAGAGGTCGGCGCGGTAAAAGCTCTTTGGTGTGCTTTTCCGGTCCCTCGTTAACCGTCAGTAAGTCTCCGGGGACCTCTAAAACTGGGTTCTTCTTATCTTTGAAAAAAAAAGGCGTTTGAAAGATTCAAGAAGCAGAGTGAAGCCTTGCAGCTTTCGCACTTTCTTGTAAGAAAAGAGGAGATGTTGGATGATTGCGGTGAACGTTGGGTTCATCCTAGAAGGTTTTTCTACTTGAAAATCTTGACAGAAACTCAGGGTTTAAAAACGAAAATCGAGAAACACGTCATATAATATCTTTGATGTCAACAAATATTTGTTTGTTGTTTTCTTAATTTTAATTACATTCGTTAAACTTTCATGGAAACGGTGCATGGGTCCAAATCAGTGGAGAGCTGACGGGTATCTAAGATGTATGCTGAGCATCGCCCGCTAGAATGAGGGCCTAGCATCTTAATCGTAGAACGATTTCATGGGTGTTTTCGGTATCAAGTGCAGAATAATGTGCACCCGCTGCAAGACGGTCATAATCATGTTAAACAACATCCTCGAGGGCGGCTGGAGAGAGCTAGATGAAGGGGAAGTATGCTGCGGTGCACATGAAAGGCTTTCACAAGCTCGCCAGCTTACCTGTTACAACAAAGGAGCATCAGCCGACTCACACATTTATCCTCCTCCAAACTTCAGACAAGATTTTCTTATAGGTTCACTTTTGGAGTTTAGGTTCTGAAAACGAAGTGTTTGCCTTTATTCACCAAATGAAGGGAAAGACATTTATTTCGCTCGATTGGTCGAGGTCTAATTGAGAAAACAATTATTGAAAAAAGAACCACAAAAAGCTATAAAAACCAAAAAAAGCAGCAAAAGACTGGCATGTATTAAACGTAAAGTAGCAAAGTAATAATCTGAAGTGAAAAACAATTTATAAAGTCTGTTTGCATTTAGCCAAACGCTTAATGATTTCGATGTCCATCATGGAGAACTGAAAATGAGAATAAACGACTATGTATACCTTATATATATAAATAAAATTTTCTTAAACAGCTATTTTCATACTTCGAATGAAATGCGAAAGAAAAATTATTGAAAACTGAGAAAACTTCATTAATTGACGGTAATTAGGGATACCCGCGTATATGTGGAGACGGATATTGTGTTTTTGCGGCCATAATGCCCAAGAGGTGATTGTGTTAATTAACGAGGGAAAGTGGAGTATAAAACGAGAAGACAGCGATTGTTTCGGCGCTGCAAGCAGGACCTTGCACTTCTCTCACCGCTTGGCGAAGCCTGTCGGCGGAAGTGACGACACGGCACATGCGCGAGAGGGAGCGCGTATGGTGGTATTTTTGCACGTTCATCCTCCCCCTACCACCCCCGACCCATCAAAGGGGAGAGCGGCTCGCTTAGACGCTACAGTGACGTGTTCAACATGTGCGATGCAGGTGCAGGAGCGAACGAGCGAGTGAGCGAGCAGGGAAGAGAGCGAGCGAGAAAGTGTGTGTGCGCGCGTGCGTGTGTGTATGTGTGTGTGTGTGGTTTGATTAAGCAGGGGAAAGAGAGAACGGAAAAGACTGAATTTTCATTAACCGAAATGAAATTGCGAAGAAGCATTCTTTCAAGATACATAAGTCGTGCATCACCTTAAGTCTCGAGCCTGGGTCCAAAATTCTTAACAGTAACAACGGCTCTCCTCCAACCCTCCATCATTTGTGTTGAATCATTAATAGCGACATCTCCACTCTTATCTGACTTGTCGTCTTCCTTCTCTTCCTCGCGAACTTCTGACGCACTACCTCTGTTAACGCTTGACGAACATTTTGTTGTAACACACATATCTGTCAGGCAAAACCTCTCTCTTCGGCCTTTTTTTCATGAAAACCTCGGTGGCAGAGGTCCATGCCACGTGGGTTAGACTCTTACGAGACACAGTGGACGCATAATTCGCTTCCTTTCATTTCGGATCAATTCTCCTTCATGTTCCCAGCTGCGCCGCGCAGAAAATAGACCAAAAAAGAAAAAAAAAGCTTCTCGATCAGAAGCTTCTCAATTTTTGGATTTAATTAAATAGTATAATTATTCTTAGGTCACTTTGAAAGTCTGAAAATGGGCGGTCGGCAAGAGGGCAATACGGCTTCCGTGAATTTTTTTTATTTTTTCAATCCATCGGCGAAGGAAGATCACAAAGCTCTGGGCAAAAGCAATTCTCCCGACCTGCCTTCTGAAGTTCTTCCCTCGTTTGTTCAAAATTGGAGATGTCTGTTCATTCCCTCCCCGTCCTTTGATTTTTCGATCTACGGCGAAGGGTATGATTAAAAGGGTCTGGACGGTGCCAGTGCAGTAGACTGTACCTTGACTACTGCGATTACTTCATCTGGGGTGGGGGGAAGGGGGACCCCTGACTTCGGCACCCCGATCCCCCCCAACAACCCGCGCCCCGGTTGTCTATATGCAATGAAACTGCTTTTTTTTTTTTTTGGTCTTGATCTTTAACATCACATGTCGTACCCTGTTACTATTGTAGATAAGAAGGAAAGATGTCTTCTTTCTCTCTCTCTCTCTTCTTACACACGGCGTGCTTTCAGTCGAAGTGAAGCAGCTGTCGTTTGGTCTGAGAGATAATTTAGCTCTTGTTGCATGAAAATGGTCTTTCTTGGTGTCGGCGAAAACCAACAGGAACATTTTCAACTTTTAATCGCTTCGTTTGGGTTCAGGAATATGCTTTTGCCGAGTTGTTTTGCTCGTCCTGCAACATGTATTCCATAGCAGCGCGCAAGAAGACTATTAGCTGTATATTTTCCGACTTTATTAGAGCGAAGCTGGAGGTCTTCAGCACTGCTCTCTGACACCCCGTGCTAGCCTTGATCCCAAAATAAACCACCCGGGCCTTGGTTTGCCGTTGTGTAGGAAGCTTCTTCCCACCCAACCCCTCACTTCATCACCATCTTCCCGAATTCTATCACGAATGCTGAAACAAGAACTACACACATAGCCGCTGACTTCATTAACAGTATTCAAGAGAACAAGATAAGAATGTTATACTTCCTGTGGACAAAATATGGCGTTGCCTAGGTTACCCATTAAGCAGCATTTTGTACTTTGCGCCTAGGGCGCATGAATTGTCAGTTTTACAGCTCGTAATTTCGATAACAGTCAAATGCCCTTGTTCTTCTTAACCTCCTCTCAATCTCATCTGACCTCTCTACCCAAAGTCTGATCTTTCTTTTTATCTTTTACTCCTTCCTTTTACTTTCATCTAACCTTTTAGCTTTAGCTACCGAAGAGGTAAACCTTCGAAGTGCCCTAAATTCCGCTGAAAAACAAGTTAAGACTGAGCAAGATGACCAACGTTCCAATGTCCCAACAGTTTGTCCTCAAACCATTCGTTTCCTGTGAACTTCACAAACACAACTACCACAGACTTCGCCAAACGGTCAAGGACATTTTCCCGGTTAACGAGAGAATTAATTAAATCGCTCAAAGGAACTAAAGCATGCAAACATTAACAAAAGTAATATATTTTTGTTTTGGGGTGTCGTTCTTTTGAGAGAAGAAAGAGACTACCTCAGAGTAAATCTATGCTGGCCAAGCATTACTCGAGTACTGATAGGTACAAGGACGCTAGTCGCTTGACGTCACTTCCGGCTGCAAACCAGTGACGTGACGGTGGTTAGCCGTTCCTCTCTTTCGTAAACTCGTCAGCAGGCGAGTCATTTTATCTCTTCTACGATGTTTAAATTTACCCACATACTCCCAGAACGTCTGGAGGTGTGTTAGCAATTTTCGGCTGTATGAACAGTTTACCCGCCGTGAGTACATCTAGCTTCTCCTGGCTAAGTGAAAGTGTAGTGGATGTGGTTGTGTACTGGCGGAGAGATGAAAATGTAATTTTCTTGGCGTTAAAACACTTTATTTTAATACCGTGTTTTGAACATTCGAGATACACAGCTTGGGAAACCCATTTTTTGTAGGGTGCGTTGAAACCACTTCGGCTGTTCACACTTGTCAGCCATTATAGAGACCTCGCATCATCCGGACGTTCAAGCTGAATACGTGCACACACACACAAAGTGTGTGCGCGCATTAAGACTTCGAGGAAGGAGGGTGTATTACTGTTCAATATGGCGAATAAAAATGCTTAGAAGCATTTGAAACTCACGTTAAAAGAAAAATTGAATTCACAATAAAACAGCGAATATAACAGGAAAATAACTCTAGGTTTGTTTGTTTGTTTGTTTGTTTGTTTTTTGTTTTGTTTTTTTAGTTTAGGCATTCA
>SRHC01000552.1:96880-251431 GCA_004794325.1 Pomacea maculata | reverse complement strand
TAAGGTGGTCTGTCTGTCTGTCTGTCTGTCTGTCTGTCTGTCTGTCTGTCTGTCTGTCCCCATGCATACAGCGAGCGTTGTAGGGAGAGATTACATGTTTTTTTACGTCAATAAAGTCGAGAGGCACTCTGTGTAGACTTTAAACTTCACTAAATAATCGTAGAATTGTACCTAGCCCAGACAAAAACAACATGGGGATTTTCACTCACATGCATGCTTCTAGTGCGCGTACGTCACCTTAACTACGTCAACAAAAGTCAATAAAAAGTTGTTGAGATAGATAACAGCACTGATATACATTTTTCTCATCATAATGATTATGCACGCAGTGTTCAAATGCAGGATATATCATGCACAGACTATATCGCTACACTGCGAATCATTATTAAACAGTAAATAAAATGGCATCTGCTGCTTCGGATACTTGTTGGCCAGTACCAACGAGTCGTCTACCATTTTATCAATGTCGTCTGATGAGATCTTATCAAACAGTCGCCTGTTAATTGGGCTCTTGGTCGCCTTGGAGACAAGTCTCTGGTGTCGCTTGTTTTTGTACGAGGATACGCATCTGCAAAAACAGAAAAACAAAAAACAATAGTGTCAGGACAGAGTTTGTTAGTAGATGTCAGTGTTAATGTGCTACGTCACCACCAGACAACAGAGTCATTCAAATTTACCATAAGTCATAAGAATCATTGCAGCTATTTTAATACATCATTAGTAGTTTTACTTACTTTATTTCTTGTACCTTTTCTGCCCTGTCTGTTTGTTACATATTTTTGCACTCACATCATCACACTCTTGGTGTTGTAAAGCTCTATGCTAATATACATTATTGTTACTCTGAAAAATAATGTAGAAGATTGAACTCAACGACGATGAAACGCTCGCCCTCGTAGGCACGAGAAGAAGAAATCAATCATCTCTCGTCAGTTCGCCAAGTACATCAAGGTGAGCGACAGCAACATCGCCGTTACGTCGTTCGTTGTAAAACTGGGAATAATTGTCACTGAAGATGATCCTTCTTGAACAAGTTATACAGTCTGCCTGTTATGAACTACGTGAGATCAGCGACATCCACCACATTCTCTCTACCAACACTCTTGTCTGTGCGTTTGATCTTTCCATGGCTACTATAACTCCTTGCTCACAGGCTGTCCCTCATATCTTATTAATTAACTCTAGAAAATTAAAACCTCTGCTGCAAGTCTGGTGCTTGGAGCTAGAAAACGACATTGTCGCTTGATTGTCGAATGACTGCTAAATGTTTTGGCTGCATGTGTGCGTGCAAATGCAAATATGAGCCCTGAGACAGATCCCGACAATCATTACTAGTAATTATGTAGTTTAGTTAATTCCTTGTTACTCCTCGAGGAGCTTAAGGCCGCTATAGTAATACATGTAAGTGTAGGATTATTGTTTAAATTTTCAGTGAAGAAAATAGAGTTAAGTCTAAAATATAATTATTTCAATATTTGTGTTGATAAATGGTTTATTTTTCTGGGATGAGGTGGAGCATGGATGGGTGTGTGTGGGTGGAGGGGTGCAGTACGTATTTCTTTTGTCTAGGGCTCAGCACATAACTAATTAGGAACAAAGACAAAAAGAAAATAATTCAAATGGAATGATGAGTCAATTAGCTGATTGAAAGAAAGATTGTGTTAAGCGACGAGGTCATTCTGCACGAGAAGTGTATACTTGTACTATTTCTTGTTTCACATATAATTATTTATGCAGGGCGGGCTTGCAGGGCTATACCGTTTAATTGTTGTTGCTGTTTTTTTAATTCGATTTCATGAAGATTTGTAGCACGATCGATAGTTATACCTTTACTATGCTCGTAATACTATGCATAGGTTATAGTGATCGAGGGCTAGGGTTTGATGCGAATTCTAGCGATGACTTGCTAAGCCCAAAGCAAACATGAAGAGAGAGACCCTGAAGGAGAGATCGAGATCGGCTGAATTTCTTTGCGTGCTACTGTCAGCCTTCTTAAAGCAATGTCATTTTTATGTTTTGTTGCTGTAATGGTGAAGCCGTATTTATGTTTTGTGCACTTCGGCTAGACGACAGTCGCTCCTTATTTGTCAGGGAAATATAATTCCGCTTGTGAGAACTGTGTTGATACCTTAATTGTCCATTATATACGCTCATGGTTGGTTTATTTAGTAGGAAATGGCCTCAACTTTGAGGTGATTTTGCACTATTTGGAGGAGGAGGAAAATGGAGTACCCAGAGAGTGTCCCGAGACGAGATCTGAACCCACACTGCAGTGGTGACAAGCAAGTGTTTTAACCACTGCACTATCGGGCGCCCCCGGTCATGCTCAGGTAACTCTCGTTGACTATATCTATACCCCCCTCCCTCCCACACACCGGAAGAGAAAAGTTGAAGCCTGGAGTTCGTATCATATAGCGAGTCGCTCGATATCAGTGGGCAAATCAAATACAGCTCAACAACAAGCACCTTCGACTGAGCAGCTCAGTAAGCTGGGTTTTTTTCTAGCTCTTTCTAAGGTGTTTGAACGGATGGACGAGATGAGTTAATCGTATCACTGCGCAGTACAAGACGGGTGTGTCGCTCATGTGTGATTCCGTCGCTAGTTAAACCATTGAGTACAATCACGTATTGATAATTTTACTAGATCATAGCATGATTCTTGCGACACCTAAATGCCACGTGGCCTTACGACAGTCATAGTGACAAATGAGATACGACATTCGAATCATGTTGTCAAACAGCAAGACTTGAACATAATTGTGGTCCTAAGATAAGGTCGAGATAAAAGAAACCACGAACTTATATCCCCGTATATGAAATACACATCCATGAAGAAACTGTGCAAAAGGGATTTGTAGAACTTTAAAATCTCGATGAGTTATTTTATTGATACAAGTAAAGGCCTTCTGCACAAGGATTATTTAGCAAATTTGGTTTGTGGGATACAAGTGTCTTCAGACCTCCAGTATTTAGTAGTGTGGCATTAACCTTATTACTAAGCTAAGGTTTATAATAATTAATATCGACTATAATGATTAAATAGGAGATGTCTTTAGTGTTACATTCAATATGTATAGCACAATAATTTTTAAATTCTTATCTGGTGTTGGAGTGTCTTTATGTAAAGAATGAAATAAAAATGAATCATTCTTGGATTTATAGGCAGTTTTAGAAACTCTCAGTTAATGACTGATATGCTAAATTCAACAGCCATGACTGAAAAGTCTTCAGCTCAGTCTCGAGGGGGGACTGGTAACAGATTGGATACACTGTGCTGCTGCGAGTATGAGAATGAGCATGGGGAAAGAAGTCACATTCTTGCCTGCTGCTGTGACTGTCAGGCTCTGGATGAAGCTTGTGACAGGTAAAAATTCAAGTTTATACATAAAGCACTGTATCCTACATAAAACATGTGCTAAATGTGTCTGATTATTTTCTTTTTGGTCAGCACATTAGGCAAATTTTATCCTTAAAGTCACAAAAAAACAACTAAGTATTTCACTGAGGCAGCTTTAGTGTATTGACAAAGGTGTTGCACTAGATGACAAAGATATAGGCTTAATTATTGTTACTTTTAAATTTAAATATTACTTTTTTATATTTTTGTGTTCTGTTTAATCAAGAGATTGTATATATATATATAAGAGAGAGAATGTGTCAGAGAGAATGCAGGCTCATTAACTGGAAAAGTGTACATCTAGGTTCACGGCACAGTTTATGAGCTGGGATTTGGGGTAGGACTAGGGAGTGGGTGAGGGTTAGGATCTGGGGCTGATTTCAAAAAGTAAATCAATCCAATATTAAGTTAGCATACAAAAGAGAGAATATTTAACAGGAAGATTAGCAAACAAACAGCTTGTAGGCTGTATCCACATGTTAAGACTTAAAAAATACTCTTGTTCTAAATTATTTTTGATAAACTTTTTATAATGAGCTTTTCAAGAAAGTAATGTGGCATGTAATCAATCACCTGTGGTGAAATTTTTTTTTATGTCCTTAGGAGAGGAATGTACACAAAAGTGGGTGCAAATTGCATGAGGTTCTTGACGCAAAAAAAAAAAAATCATTTTTTCCCCTTCACAACCTGCTTGTTTACTCTTAATTTTACTCTTGTCTGCTGTGTTTATTTGAAATGCATAAATATGCAACATAATGATACTAATAACTTTTCTGTAAATGTTCAAAACTTTTGGTTTTCATTCCAGATGTGTGACGTGTCGTGTAGTGCCCTCATCTACTGTCGATCAGATAATGAACACACTTGCAGATCGATGTCGTGTTCCATCTTTAACTGGCAAGGGAGCTGTTAAAGTCAGAATGGATATCGTCACACCTGTTGTGATGGTGCCATCCTGTCTTCTTTTTGCTTCTTTGGGGCCTACTGCTACTGTATTAGCTTTTCTCTTGATGCCTGCATTTATCATAATATTTTACCAGGTGACATTCTATACAACTTCGTATGACTTGTTCAAATGAATGTTTCAGACATTTTAAACTTTTCAGACAATTATGTTCATCCAAAATAGCAGGTCACCAAAGGGAGATAATATTTGACTTCGCAAAACCAAAGAAACATTAAAGTGACCATTTACTACCCATAACAGCATCTGGAAAATTTTTGTCTACATGAATTCCTAAGAACGCTTCAGATCTCTCACAGCATAAGATTTTTAAAAAGTGTTTTTAACTAAGGTTTTTCATTTTTGTTTTGGTCTTTTAACATATTGTACATCTTGGTTCAGTGTTATATGGGGAGAACTGAAAAGTAGTTATGGCAAAAATTTGCAACAGTGAATGAGGATGGTGAACATAAATGTGTGAGAAAACCTTGAGATGTCAAAAATATGTTAGCACCATTTTAGCAACCAAAGCTGGTCAGCATCATGAAGGGAATATAATAATGCCTATCAAATACACATAGAATATTTTTTTGATTCTGATAAAAATACCTCCAGTATAAAAACTGTCCTCCATTTTGCATCACATGCTGATGTCTATGAGTAAAAGTAAATTTGGTAGTCAAATGTAGTCAAATCTCTATGCTTTATTTGATTTTAATTTGGTGTTTTGTTGACTTTTTTTTTGCAGATCTGGCGTCGACAAGGGAATCGCAGAACATCTTTCTTCTTTGCTTGGGGGTTGACATCTGTGATATTCTGTTACCTGATTTTTCAGACTTTGGTTGTGGCTTTTCGAGAAATCTTGCTGTGGGAAATTCTTCTGCAGTTCTCTTCAACCATGTTAATGTTGTACATGCTTTACAAAGCTAAAGGCAACCCTGGTCATCTTAGATCAGGGGACAGTACTCACAGCATCACATTGTCAAAACGAACAATAGTGGCAGGGCGGCGTGCAAGTCTCCCCAATGGCACAACACTTTATGACCATTCAAGTGGGCAGCCACGAGACGAAGGGAATCAAATTTATGACAAAGATTCTGTTGAAATATCAATACCAACTGACCAGTCATTTTTGGATGCCTCAAGTGTTAAGTGGGTTGACTCACGACCTATTAGAGGTAAGAAGTTCTTAACGTGTTTTTTTTAGTTAGAGGCTGCATGTATCTCTTTGAAGATCTAGTAGGGTGCAAAATTGTTTTTTATTGATTAGGTAAAGATTATTGCAAAATACTATTTCCCCAAATCTCAAGATACCAACAAACATCGCCATATACAGATGACCTCATGATGCATTAATAATAAAGCAGATTTATAGAGCACATTTCTCAACTGTAAAGTAAACTACACACTTCATACAAAAAAAAGCAAACTCAAAATAGCCCACATTCAAATACAGACCAAACAATATCATCAAACAATTATACAAAGAAATAGCAACAGAAATACAAAAAAAAAAAGAGAGAATATTGCGCACAAGCTTTTCACAAGAACATTACATCAAACAGATAACAGGATGGGAAGTTGTGGCAAGGTGGAGTCCACTGTTCTATATTGTGATCTACTCAAAAACAGAATCTAAGCAGACACTTGTGCCCGGTTCATGTATGTCTAACTACAGCAAATACAAGTAGACATGTTTGGTGCGCACAGAGATTGCTGGTGGAGATTTCACGCCAACAGAATAGCATTGTAAAACAATACACAAGGTGTTAGAGGGTTTCAGTCTGTTTTGACACACTTAGATCAAGAATGTGAAATGTAATGAGCTAGTGATTCAAGTGGTCTTACTATGAGAAATTTGCAGCAATATAGAGAAGATGGCACAGATGTGGCTGTAGAGACCCTTAGTCAACAAGCTGCCACAGACATTAAAATCACCCTGAACAGAAGAAAAAAGCAAAATAAAAGTATGAATAAAAATCGACTTCAAACTTAAAGAGTTGCTTGGATAGAAACAATTACAATAAAGGAATGCTAGGCTTGGTTACTTTGCCTTCTATATGTGCATATATACAGTAACATATACATACACACATACAAAATGTATGATTTGTTAGAAGTAACACCTGCAGGTCTTGTTTTGTCTAGATGGGAAATTAATTACATGGTGCAGTTCTTGCTCCTTCAAGCGACCACCAAGAGCTGGTCATTGCAACATCTGTAATGCCTGTATTGCTGTCAGGGATCATCACTGTGTATGGTAAGATCAGCTGCTCCCCCATTTCTCTTTGGTATTCACATGCTGATATTGTAACGATAAGTTTATGCTACAAAATAGCGAAGCATTGCTACCTGCATTAGTAAGCAGTTACAGTCAACATGAGCTCTGTTTCTAAATATAAAAACAGTAAGCACCTTCTAGTGTATCAGTGGAAACTTTCAAATGTATATAAAGGGGTATTGAAACATGTTCTGTATTATGCAGCATTGTCACAAGAACAAGTGTGTCAAACATTGCCAGTTATTTACTTGGCTAAAGTTCTTGCTGCTGTTTAAAAGTACAAGTAGTGTTGAGGAGAAAGAGAAATAACCAAATAACCTAAGTCTTATTTTTTCAATCTGTTTTTTCAGGATTGATCATTGTGTGGGGGCCAATAACCATCGCTCATTCTTGGCAGCAATGGTTCTGTTTGTCTGGTGTGGACTTTATGGCTCTCATCTCACCTTGACTTCTATCTGCACACCAATCATGCTTTATGACTGGTTCCTTTTTCCAAGTGATTGCCGTTTCCTCTACCAGAATTTTTTGTGAGTATTGCTGTTTGTGGAAAAGGGGATTGGGTTGATGTTGATTATTGTTTTACTGTTTTAAATAATTGTGATTTATATGGTATATTATTCTTTGTTGCATGAATACTTTTTTTGTAACGTCTGTTAATGCTTACCTGTTTAACCCTCTTAGCACGGCAAAGAAGTAAAAGTAGGTACTAAAACAATAGCATATAATTGAAGACGGTGAAGATTTCAGTGGGTGATGTTGGTTATACTATTGCTGCTCTCAGGTAAACATTAGACCAAAAAAACCTACAAATTTTTGTGAAGGAGAAAAGTCGAACTTTGCAATAAAAGTAATGAAAATTGCAATGATTCAAGAAAATTCACAGTTTACCATTTAAAAGCAAAATCAACACATTTTCATGGGCTACCTTCTTTCATCGAAAACAATGGGAAAAGGCCCATCTCCATCAATTAGCAGGAAACAGACTGGCGCAAATGTCTTAAAAATCGTTGACAGAGTCGCTTTTGACAACAAATTCTTGCTATTCTCACTAACAAAGTCATCCACAGGGAAATTGCTATATGAGCCACTCATTGTTTCAAGAAAAAAAAAACTGCAAAATTGCTCAAAATAAATTCAAAATGGTTCCAAAACTGCAGGAAGAAGACCTGAGAACAGAAACAAAATTTCTGATTGGTTGGTTTTTAACTGGATCAACCAACAGGAGAGCTTTTCTTGAGTCATATAAGCAGAGCGGTGTTCGTGGCTTATCGTGCTTTGCCAGCAAAGCCACGATTATTGCTCATTGTACTTAGAGGGTTAATGCCTTTCATATTAGTCTAATTTATGTGTGATCAATTGAAGATTTCACCTCCATTTGAATGACTGCTTTTCTGTACCTTTTTTTCAGTACCTCGATGAGTTTTGTGTGTGCTGTTTACACACTGATTGCCACAGCTATCATGTTAATATCACTGGTGTATCAGTTTATTCTGATTAGCCAGAATGTCACATCACAAGAGCTTCACACAGCCATGTCTCGAGGCCTCGTTCACTGCTGCTGTTTTGCCTCATCTAATGTCAATAACCAAGGTTTCTTCCGCAACTGGCTTGAATTCCTTTTGCTTCCTGCTCGTCCAGCATCACCCAAAATTCCATCATAGCAAAGTTCATCGTACACTAGGGTTGTGGCTAAACTCCATTTAAAAAAAAAACAGAATGCCTTTAGCTGTGATGTAGAATGTTCCACATTCTAGTGTTTTTTATTGAGTGATTTAAGTTTTAAAGCATATTTTTAAAATCTCAATCCAATTCACTGTTCAGAAAGGCAGAAGTTTTATGTTTACAGAACTGAAGCATATGTGAAAGATATAAACATGTTTTCAGCATACTGCTTTTCAAAGTGATTTAATAATGCCCATGTAAATAGTTTTTAATCATACCTGAATCAGTGGAATGTGTATTTGTATATTTCCAGTTTTCCCACTCATTGTACTTGTCAACATGTGTCATATTATTATTCTTTCTACTTTAATATTCTTTGCCACTGTTTGTATTGAAAGGTTTTTTAGTTTCTCCAGTTTTTTTTTTTTTTTTACTGCATTCTTTTGCTCATGTGGTATTTATAAATTTAATGTCTTTCTGCAGTTAGTTTTCCATCCACATTGTCATTATCATTATTTAAATAGTCGGCAGGGATCTTTCTGTTTTAGCAATAGAAAGTTTTTGTAGTAGACTTTGGAGTGTAGGTTTTTCTTAGAGAAGAAACGACAAATAACCAACTTTATCAATCCCAGTGGGCTATCATAACTTTTCAAGTATGCTTAGATACAAAAACTGTGATAGAACTGCTGAACTGAGATCATCACAGTTACATAAGTCATGAATATTGATTTATTTTCATTACACTTTATGCTGAGGCAAGTTTATTTCTGTTTAGAAACAGGTTTAAATTATCAGCACTGATTTTCTAGAAGTACTAAAAAGCAGACATTGTAAGTAAACTCAGGAAAATTATAAATGGTTCATAGAAGCTGTGATCAAAAGTTTAAAGTGCAATTTTTCGAACATGAAGAAAAATCAAATGAGAAGAGTCATTAATCCTGCTGTGCTTTTAAAATTTTATTTGTACTAGTGGTGAAACACCTTAAAAGGTTATTCTACCTTTTCAAGTTCCTAGAGATTTACTTCTGGCTTGTTTGCCCAAACATTTGAAGACATTTTTGTGAAATAATGGGAAATGTGAACTAGTATGCTTATTCAGAAAAGTCAAGTTGTTTTCTGATAATGTTTATTCAGCTTTTCAGCTTTTCAAGTAGTGTTAAGACTGAGTTGACGTTTCATAAAGTGCTTGCTTGAATGAAGATATTAATGTTTAAAGACTATAAAGACTAACCAGAATGCAAATTAATTATCAGATGATGATTGCATTTAGTTCATCAAAGTATACTAATTCCTTAAATCAAAGCAAATAACTGTTTTTTTCCCAAAAGATACAAGCCCTTGAACATTGCAATTTTGCACCTGCATAGCCCTTTGAGGAAAAAGTTACGACCTCACAAAAGCTAGCTATTATGGTAAGCATAGCATATACTTGAAGCAGTACATTTTGTTCAGCCTTCAGCAGTATCAGAAATAAGAACATCAGTTCTTGTGCATTCCCTAAACAGATTTTTTTAACTAACAGGTAATAGCAGCATACTTTATTAACATTCCAACAGCTTTGATGATTCTATTCAAGTTTGCTGTTAAAACATTCTTGTATCTGCATTGCTGTTTGGAAAAGGAAAATCTTCTTGTGCTCTTATTAGTGTACTATCATGTAGTTGACATTGCTTACCTGCACAAGCATTTTTCTTTCTTTTTTTTTTTTTTTTAAAACAAAAATCATGTGTCCAAAATAAGCTTCTTGCATTAAGAAAGCCTTTGCCTTGTGATTTTATTTTGAAGGGCAAAATTCATGGAGTGTAAAACAAGTCTGATAACTACTTTTACAAATTAAAAGAAAGATCAAATTGACAAAAAAATCCGTAGGATTAATATCACCACTATAACAACATTTTGTAAAGTAAATATTTTCTTAGACTTCTGTTCCAGTTTAGTCGGTGTGCATGAGGTGAAGATTGAATTTTTGCTGCATGGTGGAAATGTTAGATAACTGATCCTTGATGTGTTGATAATGATGAAAGATAAATGTGAGGGAAAAAAAATTAAGACATTCTATTTTTGCATATGTAACATATTCTAGTACATCTTGAGCCAGTTACACTGTAGTACAGGCAAACAATTACACATTTTTAATTTCCCTTTTTTTTTATCCTTATCTTTTTGGAAGACTTTTTTTTTGTGAAATCGATGCAGGTTGTGTGAATCTGTTGCACCATATTTCAGACAGAAAAACCAAAATCTGCAAGTTGTTTTCTACAAGATTTGCCATTTCTTCGTCATGGTAGAATTCCAAACTGTTCCTATTATCATGTACTTTCAAAGGTCAGTTACTGTTGCATTTGCATTTATACGCATATTCTCACAAAATGAACAAGCCTAAAGAATTCAACTTGCAGAATCCTTATTTCCAGTGTGTGTGCATGCTAGCGGGGTTCAAGAGAGTAGCAGAAAGCCTTTGTCAGTCTTGCATAAGATGTTTTGGATTTGAATTTTAATAGCTTTTGCATATTGTATGCGCTTCTGCTCTCAGTGCCAGGGCCTTGTTTGATAAATTCGTACTATGTTTGTGCACATATTGTGATTTCTGTAATAGTCACAGGACTCTGATAGGCTAAGAGAACTCAGTCCTGTGCAATAGAATCTCTAAAGATGTTTTCTCCCTCACACGAGCCCTGCTTCCACATCTAGTCTTCTTTTTTACAGGGACTTTTTTTCAAGCATCAGCCTTGTCAACCATTCTTCATTGTCTGTCCATGAAAATGAAGCTTTGCAGAACAGCCAGCCCTAGTCTCAGCTCTCTTTTTCTTCTAGTCCAGCAGTCTGTGCAGTTTGTCAGGTTAACCCCACTCAGGGAAACCAGGCTGGTTGTTCTCCACACAAAAACAGGGAGACCTCATGATAAATATATTTTTTTAACTCCTTAACTTTTACAAACAGGTTGGCATGTGAAAACTACTCTAAGTTTTATGTTCCGAATACATGGTTTAGATTTGGGTGTAGTTTGTCCCAATTTATCGTGCTGCTTGGTGAATTCATATCTGAGGGTGTATAAGTAGCCAGTGGGTCTGAAGTTTCTGTATTTCTTCAGTATTTTGACATTTTAGTACTCTAGAGCCAAACAAAATGTCTTATCCAGGCTTTTTATTCAATGGGTGCCACAAAATGTGAAATAATGTTTGCAGGAAATGTGAATGTTTGTGAATGAATAACTTTCTTATTATGTGTTCAGTCTGGATTTTTCAACATTCCAGCTTATGTTTACTTGAACACTTGCATAGAAGACATATTTAGTGGTGGTTAGGTATATGTGTGCAACTAAGTTGTATTTGCAAACTGTTGTACTTCCCCATAAGATGATTGTAAAATCTGAAAGGACTGTTACTCCATTAAAGATGTACATCCAATAAATGGACACAATTGTGAACATTGAGCAAAATCTTACCAATTATTGCCTTTGTGAAGCTTAGTTTTAAGAAAATGTACAATAAGGCCAGGATCAGTGTTTTTTTAATTTGTAATCAGTTTATTACAGGACAAGTTGCAGCTGTACAGATTTACTTGATATGGTCTTTATACATCCATGGTTGTTTTTCACATTTCTAATGTTGGTACAGACAAGATGTATAATGTAAACTGTTTCTCTATATAATCATACATGTATATATTTCTATGTGACATACATATGAAAGCTTTGTGTTTTTATGAATATTAAGACTTGTTTAGTTTCACAAATTTTCTAAATTATGTTGGCAAGTATACTGTGGTCTTGGTTAAAGAGCAAAAATCGACTTCTGTGTGTGTATGATGTGTGGAAGTTAAAGTGACACAACTATGCCTGTATTTTTATTTTCATATCTCAGCTAGTCAGAGTACTAACAGCCACATGCATAATTACCTAATTCTCATTATCAGGTACAAGCTTACATCATTTTTGTAATGAAGCTGATGAGTACATCTCTGTCATAATGAACCTGTTGAGTAAGTCTCTATCATAGTGAAACTGATGAGTATGTTGCAGATTTTATCCTTACAGAAATATAAAAACAGTTGGTAATGTCCAAATGAACATTGCAAACATGAAAGTGTACATCTGTCCTACATACCTAATGATGCACATGCTTGTGATACACTTTATGTGTTGAAGGTGCATTTTAACACAGCAGCAGGTAGCAAAAAATAGGAGCATACCCAGACATGTCATTAAGCTGGCATTAAGTCATCATGTCAATATACCATAAGGGTCAGGTGGTGAAAAGGGTTAGGTGAACCAAATCTGATGAATGCGGTTCAAGGGAATAGATTGCTTCTTAGTTCCATATGCCCTTTATTTATGTGATGCACTACAGTAAGCACATAGAAATCTACTTCCACCACCAAAACACTCACATTTTAGAAAGAATAGGATATCACAATTTTTATCAATATTCATAATTTTCTTTCAACATTAATTCATTAGTTGATCATATCTACAGAAGGAAAGCATAAAACATTAATGTGTTTAAAGAACATTTATTTACAGATGTTTCCAACATCAGCTCTTGACAGCATTTTCTGATGACTTGTGTGTGATCACTCCACGTGCTATTAAGTCTGGAATCTCCACAGCCAACCACGGACCAAGCTGCAAATACAAACGTTTAATGTAGAATAATACTTAAACTCAACAATGATAAAACAGAAGCCCTGATTCATTATCTTGCCATCCCCTTAAAGCATCTAATGCATGTGTCCTAGCTTTGGCCACCTCTTCCTATTAAGTATATGCAGTTAGATAACCAAGTAAATATTGCCTTGTTTTGTGAGGAATGGTTATTTCCCAAATAATATCCATAATACATTTAATGTAATCAACCAGTCCTTTTTAAATTAGTAATGTTGCTAACTAAAAATGTATGTCATTTTCTTAAGATCAAGGCCAAGAGCACAGCATTTGTTGCAAGAAGGGTGTCTTGACCATACCAAAAAATGAATTTAAACCTAAAATTGTCCTTGAATCTAGAAAGTGACATACATTGATATATATATATACTTAATGGAATGATTTCTTATCACTCAAGCTAGAGTGCTTATGCAAGGAAGATGCATGAATCCAGGGATCTAAACAGAGACAAAATTTTATTACATACACTTGTGGTCTTAAAATTGGAGTTATTAATGCTGAGGAGAAAATAACTTACCCCTAGAGCCATGGCATGAGCAATGCCAAATTTGGGAACATTGCGAGCCCACAATGGTTTGAAGTGATCGGTCAGGCATATCTTTCCTCCTCTAGGAAAAGTTCGAAGAATGTGCTGAGTTATTCCCTATGTTAGTAGGCTATGATTACTAAGATTTCACATAACTTTCTTTAAACCAACATATAGTCACATAATCTGTGCTTGCATATAATCCTGCTTTTCATCCATTGCACTATTTCAATCCAGTGTCAAAAAGAAAGATGTTAAAAATGGTAGAACTTGTTTGCTTATTAAAAAGTAAGAGGTTAGTTCTTATATGGACTTGCTATACTGCTTCCATTACAACAAAATGGAAACCATGGTGACCTTAAACATAGGGATCTAATACACACAGAAGTGGGCCACATTTCAAGATTCTTCCTGGGTACTACGATTATTAATTTTTTTAATGTTTAATCAAGAGCTAAATCACTAAAAAAAGAACTGGCACTCCCCGTAAACTGTAATTTTTTCATGTCACAAACCTGTACATTTTTGCTGTTTTGCCATCTAACTCTGGCAGGGCAATCTCTACTGCAGTTGTGGGGTATGTTACAGGAATCTGTTAAAGACAATTCAGTCATTTATTTCTTCTACAGTTAAATGTGCATCACTCTTTCAAATTTAGAGAAACCTCCTAAATCTGTATCAATATAGTCTGAAATGTAGAGGTGGACAGTTGCAAACCATGTTTTTAGATTTTAAATGCATTACAACGACTGCATTGTCACAGGTTAGGATTCTAATGCATTTAAAAACTTACATCAAATTCAACATCGAATTCATATTTGAGCAGCTCATGTATGTACCAGCACTTGCCAAACCATCGTGTTCCTTCTTTATTTGACTCCAGTCGAAACCAGTCATTATCAGAGTCCTTGTTGTTTTTGACATACTGCAAAACATTAGAGAAGGGGAGAATTGAATAAACAGAATGCATTTCTCACTCTCTCAGACTAGAACATTTCTAATGCATAACAGCAAAACAGTATGTAAAGATTTAAATCATATCTTACCAAACATGGCTCTTATATTTTGTTGCAAAAGGATTTCCAAAGAAGCTTCGGCTAGCTATGTAACATATACACTCTCTATGTCACTGGTCTTGCCTATTACACACATATGGTAGTACAAAAACAAATGAAGACTGTACTTCTATACAAATATATGTGTGTGTGATAGAGAGAGAGGAAATGAATTCCTCCATACACAGCTTATAATTTGGATGTATGTCACATGTTACAGGTACCTTATCTGAGGAATTTTTATTACAGTAAAAGACAAACCAAAAAAGTGAATACTACAGGGGGAAGTAAGATAGCCACTTAAAAGCCAATCTCTCCACATTTATATATAAAAATATTTTGCCATGTAAGTATTAATGCTGCAGGGAGCTATGATACAAGTGAGATGTGTTGTATGTGCTCAAAAGATCCTCTGGATCTTTAAATGAAAGCCAAACAAACTGAATAATGATAATACTTAAAAAAAAAATAAAAATTCAAGCTTAATCAAACACACAGAAAGAGAAACCTAATCTACAAAATTTATATAAAGCAGAGCTGTTGTAATACTGTTTTTTGTTTTTTTTTTACTAACATTAACAGAGTTTTCCCTATTTGGAATGCATTCCAGAGTAAGTAAAGATTGCCCATAGTATTAATACATTTAAAAAGAACTTCTAGTTCACTAATTCTAATTAAATTATGTATATTTTTAAATGACTAAATGTCTCAAGCCTGCCAGATCTGACCAGTAAGAATTATAAATTAAATGAAGGGTCGATTCCTGCTCTGGAAAGGACATATTTTCATGTTGCCCTGCCTGGATGCTTTCAACATATGATGAAGATTACTACCAGAAAAAAATACTGAAAAAGCTGCAGAACTAATCTGAAGCACGTCACACGAACCCCAAATCCATCTAATTAGTTCTCGTAAGTAAGATTCACAAATTAGTCATTTTTGAGATTTCGTCTGCAGGCTCCAAGTCCACCCATATGGGTGTTAAAAACAACTTATAAAATTAAATTGGCTCAGAATACTTACCTGGATAAGTGAAAGATACTCTTCCTTTAGCCGTTGAACCCACTGTTCTCCATCTCTGGGACCTGCTTTTGTTTTTAGAAGAGGAATCTGTGCTAGTGTCTTCTTCGTTGCTTCGTCCACCATCTTTACTTATGACAACTTCCGGTTTGTCATCTGAGCGGAAGTATAGCAGACAGCTTTTTCTAGCGACAATAAATGCAGCTCTTTCTCTCTCTCACTCATATGGGAGTTGATTAACTCAATCAGATGAACTGTCTGGTCCTCGCTGAGGTTGGCCAGGGGCCCTGTTGCTTTCACAGCCATGTGGAAACGCGCGGAAAAGTGGAACAGGTTCTAAAGAGCGAAGCAGGCTGCAAGCTAAAGCCAAGCAGGCTTACGAAGCCGTTTGGGGATAGCTTCGGAAAAGTTTCGTGCTTTTTGCTTCTCGTGTGCCCGCTGCTTTACACACAATGTGAGTACAAGTACGTCAACCCTGCTTACAACAGTCAAGCGGCGTAATCACGCGACACCGTCGAAGACTGTTCTTTAGGTTATACGTTGGAGGGATGTCGACGAAGCTGTAGCCAGAGGAAGATCGTTTACCAAAGTAAACAAAAATGTATTTTTCATCCTGTGCGGGATCTGCTTAATTACTATATCCCCCAAGACAGACGTAAGTGCATGGCTGGTCTTCTGGGCTGCCATGCCATGTCATGTCTATCCATGTACTCTCTGCAACGACCGGTACCAGTCAAAGGACAAATAAATGAATCATTATAAAATGTATCAATAAGATACACTTATTAATTGTAGTTCTAAGTATCGTAGGGTCATATTAGCATACACAAGTACGAACAGAGAGAAAAGTGCGAGAAGCTACCTATATATGTGACAGTGATAATAAAGTACAATTATAGTATTCTCTGGCACGCGTTGCCGACATATTTAACTACCCAGACACCATCTTTGACTGGACATTTCGCTGGAATACCTACACTCATGCTGTCCGGAAAAAGGCTCAACAGCAGGCCTCCCATACTTCTTTGGAAGCTGAAATCTTTCTATCTGCCAGAGAATTTGTTAACTTAAGCTATTTTATAAACCTCATATAGAGGATGTACTGTCCTTCTCGCTCATCTGTTTTACCAGTGAAGGACAAGAACAGTTGATATTGTGTTGTAACAACTATCCAACAGTTATTGGCACGGTCCATGCAGCATGACCTCCAGACTCTGTATAGCATACAGACTTTCAAAGGTGTCTGCAGTTTTAAGTGATGATAGACTTATTCCATCGAGAGAGTTTCATTAGCTTTAATCAGGCTGCCGAATCTTTGTACCTGCATGCAGGACCAACAGACTGGGGCTGTCCTTTGTTGCTTCGGCTGTTCGACTTCTCAGTGTGCTGCCTAGAGTGAATAAGTCTTGGTTCATCCTGTCATATTTCTCGTCACAGGGCACTGTCATTGGACTAATTTCCCATCCTTATTCAGCCATTAGTTTCAACAATAAACAAGTTTGTCTAATTTGCCGAAAGGATGTGGTTGTATTATTTTCACAATCATGTCGCCAAAAGTAGTGCTGGAAGTTTAGTTGGTCACCCGTCACCACGGATACTCACAGGGAGGAGGACCTTAATGCTACTTAATAAGTGGGTGCACATACCAGGCACAAAACGATGTTGTTTCACTTTAACCAGCTGCAGATTTTTGAGAACTATATACGATCACTCTTAGAATAGCTTTTACAAAGACTACGGTAACAGAAAATATCGAAAGTGAAACTTTGTGAACTGCATTGCTGGATTAACTCACGCGCTCAGATTCTGGGAAATGAGAGACGATGAAGAAAGATTAAGTGCTTCCGGATAGTAACTAACTCGCAATCTGTGAACGAGCTCATGAAGGAGGAAATATTTGTGGTATTAATGGTGGATTTTCCGTCAGGTTTCTGTACGTGTGGCAGCCTCTCCCACATCCGTGGTCGCCGGTCATGATGATGGACATCAAACTGCTCGCCTGCCTCCTGTCTCAAGTCTCATGGCTGGTGCCGTCCGGGGCGTGAGTATGCGCTCCGGCAATTACATTTCACTTGAATGTCTCTTTTTTTCTCTGTTTTCGTTTTCTCGTTCCTGCAATTTCACAATATTTTCAGTTAGTTCTCTGCCATACGCCTCTCGTTTCTCCCTTCAAAGAAAACTCACTTCAGCCGCATTTTTGAGAACTGAGCTTGAACAAGTGGAAAGTTGCTAAAACTAGTGAATGTGAACTCGGCAGACACACATGCAAGCATGTCTGGTGTCCGGCATTTACTTTATGAATCAGTTTCTTTCAGGTTCACAACAGCAAGCCAGCCGGGGATATCAAGCGAATGGAGTAGACACCACCCTAGTACTTTTTCAGGTATGTATGATGTAAGCGAAAACCTGTGTGTGTTACGCATGAGGGTCTTTTCTGTTTTTTTTTCTTCTCTCAGAAAGGTGAGTCTAGGATACATAACATCCAACTGCTAGTCAATAAAACTTTCATTTTCCAATTCTATTTCGAGGTGAAGAAAGACATTTCCGGTAAAGTATTAACAATTTCTCCTAAACAAAGTTTAGCGGTTCCTTATACTCTGGTGACGTTTGCAGCTGTGGACAATCCAGAAGCCGGGGCCCAAGCTATGTACATCAGGCTCACCTTGGATTATGTCACACTTGCAGTCGTTGTCTTTCTAGCGGCCATTATGGCACCATCATTGATATATTACATCAAAGGTAAGTTATGTATGTGCTATTTTTTGTTTTGTTCGTCACTGCGACTGTTTGTCCGTTTATTTGTTTATCCTCTTCTTTCTTTGTGTTTGTTGTGCCTGCATGCTTACAAAGTCGGATTCCAGTGCACGTGCTTCCAAACTAGTTGAGCCGTTCCTGAGCAGAGCATTGAAATCATCTGTTTAAACGATCGCTCATAGTGCCATCAGCACCAGCAGCATGTTGCTTCAGTTCTTCCGATAATAAACAGCTTTTCACAGAAGATTGCGTTTTATTAAAGCAATTCCGTGACACACGAAAGATGGACCTGAGGTAAACGAAGGTTTTAACAGCTCATTCACCAGCGACCATAAGGTCATAAAAATGCATTCAATGGGTGCTAAAAGGCGAGAACAAGCAACCGGAAGCGATTGCAAACCGGGGGTGAAAGTTACCCACCAAGATATTCGCCACGATTTTCATCCCTCTGTCATGCACCGATTTAGTACCAACAAAGGTGACGTTCAGTGTGCGTCTGTGTGCCTGTGTGTGTGTTGTAATACTTGCATTGGGGGGAAATAAACCAGAAATCATTCTCTCCTTTTGCTCCCTCCCCCAACCTTCCCGCTAACCTCACCTCAATTCCAGGGGATTTTTGTTTGTTTGTTTTTGTTTTAGAACTGACATAACAAAATGGCAACTTATAGCTCACTTTAAGATGAAGAGATATAATTTACTGTCTGTAGCTCACATATTGCGTTATATTTGTCAACAGAAAGTTGTCGGTTCGAGGCCCGTAAAGGTTTGTCATTGGGAACCTTGTTCATCAGGGTAGGTAGGTACAAGGTAGCGGAATAAGAGGGGTGAGCTCAGTTTATTCATATCATATAGTTGACATAGTGAGGCATTTTATAGTTCATGGGACCACCTGGTGTCGACTTTTACCTACTCCCACTCACTATGTTTCGGTTTTTTTCGCTTGCAACGTTGGCAACGATTTTTGTCGGCTGGCGGCCTGTTACCGAGCCAGGCACACATTCACGATCAGATAAGACATTTTGTGTGTCACCTTTCGAACACACGCTTGAGTTTTAATTTCAGTCTTATCTCATTCAGACGGCCGACCTCAGGATAAGGACTCACAGTCACATTATGATAAAATACCGAGAGACGCAAACTTATCCCCAGTAAAAATGAACCCTCCGAACTGTGCTAATTGTCATTACGACTTAACCTTGTTAAAAAAAATATGAAAAAAAAAAAGAAGAAAAAATGGTGTTCAATGAAACCTCGAAGGAAGGATCGAGGTCTATGGACTGAAACAGAAAGATGGCAAGAGGAGATAAACTACTTCCCAATTTGTCCTTTTCTCAGTCGATCTTTCTCCTCTCTCTCTCTTTGTGCGCGTTCGTGATAACGTGATTTTACACGAATAAGAGAAGGAAAAATAAAATATGTAGACTACAATGCTGCAGTAACATCAACCATAGAGAAGTAAATAAGAACATTTAAATGTCAGGGGGATCAATCTGTTATCTACCTACCCTTATCTCAATATACAATTCAATCTGTGTAACATTATTGCATCTCTCGAAAATCTTTCCGCCTTCCATCCAATGGAACAAGCACTTTGAATAAAAAGACACTGGCTCTGAATTTTAATAATTTAAGTGAATGCAGGGCATCGATTATCTTCCTTCAGCTCGCCGAACTTTCTCGACTAAACACGACGTGTCACAGGCGGTGAGTCGTCGATTCCTTGCAGCTGGTCACCACTCCGGTCTTCTTGCTTCGAATGAGGGTGGGCGAGTCTTTTCAGATCCGTTGTTTGTATGTACCCCATCTTTTATTTGTGCTTCAACAGCGGATGACGGTTGCGGAAGTTGGATTGTGATTCATGAAAAATAAACATCAAAAAAGGTTGGGCTGTAGACAGAAACAACTCCATTAATGAAGTAGTAAAAGCTGGATTGTGTGTTGTAAGAATAGTTCAGACATTAACTCAGAAAACTAATCTAATTAATTAATTTTAGTGTTGATGTGTGTTTGTGCACACGCATTTTTTGTACGAAAGAGCATTTCCACGCTATAGAAAAAAGAAGAAAGGTTTTAGCTATTAGTGAGCATGGAACAAAAGAAAGAGTTCATTAAACATAGATAACTTTGTGCTAAATGCAATTTTCCAGTGCATTAAACATGCACCTATATATGTAGCTATACAGACAAATCTGTTAGTTGTCCACGACCGTAGCAGCTTATAGCAGAGGTAGTCTATCAAGAGCAGACTACACAATTATTTCGATGAAGCCGATGCCCCTGTGTGAGGTCAGGGCGGCCAGCGACCCGCAAGCTGGTTTCGTGACGTGTATGTTTTCAAGAAGTGTTGCAGTACACAAGTTGGTGTCAACACAAAAGTGAAATATTAATCGCGAATGCAGATGTTTAGAATACCGATGGCAGTAGACTGCCAGTTTGTCTAATATTTACACGGCTAGAACCAAAAGAACTGCAAATCAGGACAGACTCATAGCCATAGAATGGTTAAACCGTACAGTCTTCTAATCGTGTGGTGGTGTTTTCTGCTGGACCCACCAGTCACATCTACTGAGGTAAGTATTTCGACTTTTTTCTGTTGCATAGTCGTATACACCATATTCACTAGACTTTGTAGCAGTCGCTGAAAAAAACCTATCTTCACACTGCTTACATTGTTTAAACTGGATCGACTATGACCGTTGCTGCTTATCTGTCACACGTAATGAAGTTTTTATTTCATTCATTTGGTACAACTGTATGTACTCTTTAGATACAGAAACTGACCAGATTCTTACACACCTGTAATGATGATAGGATTACTCCAACTACATCAGGATAAATGTTCTGATCCGTGCAGACATGCACACACGTCTAAACAATTTTTACAATTTGTCCACAGATCATGACTAATTCACCCATGTAGACACACAAGCATCCACGTATACAAGCTTTCTATTGATTCTTTTACAGATGACTTGTTTCTGTTTTCTGTAGCGTATCGATGTCTACATCTATATATGTACTTTACTTTCAGCAAGCCGACTACGCTGAGCTGTCGTCACCCCCTATAGAGATACATGGACTCACGCGTTTGAAGGTTGAATTTTCATGCACAGCTCCAGACAAAGTTGTTGGTGTGACTCTTTCAGTTTCCACACCCCTCGACAAAGTCGGGGAGTACAGCAGACATTTCTACTGTGCTTGGCGCTGTGGCAGCCATCAGGATGCCGGTCGACGGATGCGGAGAATCAGATTGAACCTGGCAGACGACATAGGATTTCGACCATCTTTGTTCAATCCAAACGCTACGGTTGTGGTAGCCGCAAAACTTTTCACGTGGATCATCGATGAAGCAACATGGTCTAAAGCAGACACGGATGACAGGAGGGACATTTATAAACGGGCTTTGACCAGGAAATCCTACATCGTGCGAATCTCTCCTCCGTATTCACGTCCACACAAGAGGTTTCCCAAGAGCTGTGTCCCGTGGTTCTGGCACCACGTCCAGAAAAATTGGCACTTCACCGATTTAAGGACATGTCCAGTAGAACAACGTGAGTTTGATGCATTTGGACATTTACATTACAATAATAACAAATTTAAATGGCATATTTACTTTTTGCTGTCAAAATATCCTCCTTTCCTTTAGCTAAGATATCAGACGACAATTAAACGCATTGTCACCTTTTTTTGTTCTTTTTGTTAACAATCATGTATTTTCTATCAAACCGAAGCTGTATATATCAAATTAAACGATCTCTCTCTATATATATATATAGTTTCCTCAGCCACTACGTACTACATATATATTATTGCAGTGAAATGTTGGAGAGCTATTTTAAGAGTTTCAAAACCACTATGTTCGTATAAAAGATAATTAAAAATGTATATGTATATTAACAGATCAATTTCCTTATAACATCATTTTCGTTCATAATAACAGTTTTACGCTTATTATCACACACACAGAGACTGTGTATCTGCTGAGGTACCCAGCAGTGCTTAGCGGTCTTACCTACGGAATTTCCAGGGACCTCAAGCCCTACTCAGACACCTTACTGGAAACAGAGCGTCGCAGAGCCTTTCTGTCGCCAAGGTTGATGCACTTCTTCAAACTTCTTCAACTTAAAGTTAAACTTCCTGTAACAGTCATATGCTCACATATACGTAGAGTGTGATTGGTATTTGTATTTCAGTTTGCTTACTTGGACTTATTACAGCACAGACTTTTTGGTCAATACTTTTGCGGTAATGAAAACACTTTAATGTGCTGAGTGAATAAATAAATGGGATATATGTATGTGTGTGTGTGTGTGAGAGAGAGAATGTGTGTGTGTGTGTGTGCATGCATTCTTAATTGCTTTACAGTGTTAGATGGGTCATTTCAATCACTTTGTGCTGAATAAATATAGAGAAATGTGATATATTTATGAACGTTTTTTCTTTTGCTATAATAGTTTCTCTGTGGAACTATGGGTCTACATTATTGACTACTGTCCTAAAGCCCACTTAAATCAGGCACAGGCATGTGCCATCTTTGTCCACATTACCTGGCTTGGATATCATATGACACCAGTCCTTCTGGTGGATACAGAAGGTGAACAAATTTCAGTATGAGATGCATTTTAACTATTAATTTTTCACTTCCTAAATTTTGTTTTAGCTGGTATAGAGTAATTTATATTTTCATTTTATATTGAACTTTGCCTTCTGAATAAGGGATCAGCATGAAAATATTACAGACAGGTAAATGGGACAATGTGGACTAACAAATTTTCAGATAAAGATAACCTTACAATGCTATTCTTAGACATATGGTGCTATGCTACACAGTTACAATTTTTGGCAGGCAAAATGCAAGTGGAAGTACAAGGCCCAGAAATTTACACTGCACATAAGACAGCACAGAGTCTTCCCCGGAACCAGTGGGTTCGAATACTATTGACATTGAAGCACAGAGAGGTCAGTAGCTCTATTGATGGAAAAAGGGGGAGGGGTGGACAGGCCAGATGGGAGTGGAGGAACAATTAAGGAGCTAGGAGAGCGAGGCAAAGTGTTTACGTTGCTTTAATACACATATGTTGTTATATCTAGAGAATAAAGTTGAGGAGCCATGAAAAATAAACCATGAATGCTTGATAATCTTTTGGCATTATAAGTTATTTGATGACTGGTTCTGCATCCTTTCAGTGGTCCCTTCAATGGAGTTACGGTAAACATCACAACCTGACAAATTCTGCATTCATGACGTATGTGTTTCTCTCTGAATTCATCTTAGTTTATTATTGTAATTACATTTTAAAATGTCAACACAAACATGTAAGAGTATTTAATAGTCATTTACCGTGCTTTAAAAAATAAAAGTCACTATCAAACCATTTTTTGAAAAAAAAAAGAATTAGCACAGATTAAACCGAATTGAGTTTTACTGCTGTAAAATAATAAATATGAAACAAAGTATTAATATTTGTAGGACATATTTCTGATTCCTGAGACATTTTTGTGACCACATTTCTCTTTTAAAACTTACATTAAAAAAATTACAAAGCTCCATGTATTTGTACGTGTGTGTGTGTGTGCAGATATGATCTTGACATTGCTTATGACGACACAGATGGACAGTTCATTCTAGGAGGTGTGGACCCTGCATTGGGCAGTTTTCGAGGATACTTGGGACAAGTTAAACTTTATCGAGGACGTGCACTCACTTTAGATGAGGTATTAATTGGTTGTGGTCATAGACAACAGGCATTTATTAATTTTTTTGATCGTACTTAATTTTTACCCCATTTTCGTTGTTGTCAGATCATTTCATTTTAGGGTGAAAGCATAACTTCTAATAAATATCCAATCATCTGTCTACCTGAAGCGTTCTCAGCATTTGTTTTTTTCTGTTCTTTAAGTTACTGGTCAGTTACTGTATCAACTTTATTGGATTATTTCAGAGCAGAATGATCAGGTTTATTACAATATGTTCCCTTCTGTTACAGCTGTCTCTCCCTGATCCTGACCACCCAATGTTTCAGCTGCAACTGTCAGAGAAAGAGGCCAGCTGCCAGAGGTTTTTGTCATGGATGTCCAATACAATGTCATACTATGCACACAAAGCTGTGTTGCGAAAGCAAAAATGTTAGTGTGTATCCTGGATGTGTATATAATATATATGGGTGTGTGTGTGTGTGTGAAACATATATATGCATCTGTGTTAAATTTTGTTGCTCTTGTTTATGTAGATCTATAATAGTGTGTTTGTGTTTCTGTGGAGTAGTGAGAGTGTATTAATATATAAATTTATATCAAATTTTATATTATTAAAGTTGGTATATTTTGAACTTAGCATAGTTAGCCCACTTGTGGTGACTGTAATTAACTGTTGACATAAGGTTTAAAATTGTGGATGGAGATATGAGCTTCTCAGCTTCATTAATCCAGACATATTTCAGAGTGCTGCCAGTCAAGTCTTCTCATATTTTGCACAGCTTCTTTGTCAGTTTCTTGGGTTTATTATTGCACTGCCTGTATTATGAGGAGTTGTGGGTGTGGGCGTTATGAATCTTGCTGTGATACCACAACATAATCATGTTTTGCATGTGGAAAAAGTTTATTTTTTGACAGCAATTATTATGTTGACCCAAATGGAAACTACAATTGTTAACAAGTTCCTAAGAAGAAATTTAAAGGCTACTCTTGTGATTCTTATTTCTTCATTTTCATGCTCATGTTCACAAATTTTATTTGTGTTGCTTTCTGTTCTGCTAGTTATTCCTAAGTTTGTTGCTTACTGCACTTTTATATTATCTGTCCATCTTAATCATTTTATGTTTACATTTGTGCATTTTTGTTCTATGGAGTCACTTCATTAATTTCTTTGCATGAATATTTATTATTTACAATGACAGATGTTTGTCCATATTCCTATAAATGGGTTGTGATCGGCAAAGCCAGTGACGTGCGATTAACATCGTGTCCTCAACGTATGGAGCACACACAGTGGGATCACCGGCATGTAGCTAGACTAATGCGCCCCCTTGCCAGACTTGATCAACAGCTCACTGTTCATGACAAAATCCACTTTGCACAAGTCCTGATGAAAGTTGTCACTGATTCTGTTGTGAGAAGATTTTTATGCATTATTCTTTTTCTGATTTCACTCACCCATTCTACAGATTGACATCCACACAAAAACAGAAAATAGTAAAATTTGTATAAAAATGCATAGCAAATAATGTTATGGAGTACTGCACATTCATGTTAAAAATACTTTTGCAAAATGTGTTCAACATTCATGAATTTCAGATATGTATTAAAATATGTTGTTAGAGGATTAAAAAAACTACCATCACATTGTTTGCAGAAACTACGAGGGCTTGAGCACATGCACAAAAATCTTCCTCTCCTGAACCAAGCCACATGTTTGGGGAGCACTGATGCAATGTTTACACTTGCTGTATTTCTGAACAATGGCTTAGGTACTACAGTGCAAGAGACAGAGGTTAGTTCTGTGGGTGCAACTAATAAAAGTGTTACAAGTTTTGAACAGGGTAATAATAAAAACCAGCAAAATTTAGGTTAAGTCTTGTGAGAAAAAGTGATGCTTTTGGAGCTTATTATTGACTTCATTTTGAGAGAGAGGGGTCAGATTAATTTTTTATATAGAAAAGCTTTTGTCATAAATTGCAGAGTACTGTATTTCTCATGCTGGGGACCCTGAACCAACACAGATTGTCTACCCTTGCCTTAGGGCATCGCCACATGATGGGGATCGATGGTGTTCCCTATGACTGCAGTGTAGCCTACAGTAAGTATCACTGACTCAAATTATCTGCATTTCTTGTTTTCTTATTAGCCTGTGCTGTTACCACGGATATATATATATGTTTGTGCTGTTACTGTAATGACTATGCATTTATGATATATATACTTTTGAGTTGGGGATATTTTTAACATGATCTATGTTTGATTTCGAGTGGTTTAAAATAAACTTTTTTGTGCAATATATGTTTAGAAGATGTTTAACATAAAACTAGTTTCAATGAGAGAAAAAAATTACATGCATTCAAATTTCTCTTTTCTTTTATAGTCTAATTGGTTTGGATTAATAAAAGTAATGTAAACATTTAACTCAGTCCTCCTAACTTATGGTTTTTGTGCCTTTCAAATAAACTGTCGGAGTTGAAGTGTTTGAATGCTGTTGAAACTTAAAAGCATGCACTTGGTGATACGTACATTATTCGATTTAAAGTAATCTTGTGACCTTCTGACCTATAGACCTTACAGAGGCCTACTGCTCTAGTAATTTTCTGTTCAATTTTCTCCATCATGTTCCTGTGTATTATTTTACAGTGTACTATAAGTTTGTTGGTGACACCACTCGAGATGACAGAGAAACTCACAAAGAAGAGGAGGTATGATTCCTTGTATTGGAAAACAATTGTTGACATTGCTTATATTTTAGTATGATGTACCCTTTATATAGCCTTGATTTTGTGTGGATGTTGTGTAAATATATATGACATAAATAATAAAAGCATGTTTTTATGCATATGGAGATATGGAGTTGATTGCATCATAAGACATGGGAACTTATTCACTTTAAAAAAAATCTTTTTAATGGGAAATTTGCCTTCATTTTTATACAGTTTTGTAATTTTCTATGACCTATCCCAGGTTGCCACAGAAATGGTGCGTCTAATAGACGAGGTGGCAATGGAGCAACAAACAGATGAGAATGGTGATCTATTCTTGTGGCTGAAACATCAGGCACAGAAAGGAGTTCAGTCTGCACAGGTAAGTCTGTCATATTTTTAGTTTTCTATTTTTAATGTCTTTAAGTCTTTTTTTGGAAAAAAAATTATACATTATAGAATTCAAACAGTATATTAGAAATGCATATTCACGATATTCACATACATTTGTTAGGTGACTCGATCTTTTCTGTCGGTCTGCTTCACTCTTAGCCAATTACAAGGATGTGTCTATGAGTTTTAAAATGATGACATTGATGACAAATATGTGCTCCATGTTTTTATAGTTATAAATAGCTGTGAGAAGACTGGACACCAGGATTGATAATAGTCATTATGATAGCAAACAGTGATCTTGTTTCAAAACTTTTATCACAATGATAGTTGCAAATGGGCCATCTGCTGTTCTGGGGATCACAAGGCGTACGAAGAAACTTACAGGCAGCTCGAGAAATGTTTCAGCAGGGTGCAGAACAAGGAGACCCAAACTCGATCTACAATCTAGGATTAATGGAGTTTCATGTAAGATTGTTAATACAACTGTTTACAATTGCATGTGTCTTCATATCTGAAAATGCCCCTTTTATATATGTCTCCAATGTCTGCAAACTAACATAATTTTATGTTGAAATTTTCTAAGAGAAATAGTACTGTTCAATTTTAGGGTACTTAAATTCTTTTTGTTTTTGTTATTTTAAAGTGCATGAGTTTTATTAAGACTAACTATCCCCTTCTGACTGACCTATGCATTCCTGCTCGAGACATACATTTTTAACATGCACGGAGAGAAATTAAATCTGTTAAGTCATGTTGGAATACGGAAACATCTACATTGTGAAGGTTACAGCCAATGGGGGATCCATAAGTGTCTGTAAATCCATGACATTGCACTTCTAACAGTGCAATGGGGATTGCTTGGATTGGAAGGGGGTACATGCAGCTTGTTTTTCACTAACCATGCACCAATGGGAATCAATGGCAAGGCACAAAAATTAGTATTATCACATATGGCAGTGTTATATATATTTGTTCCTGAATTGATGTTTTGGTTTAAAATCCGTTTTAAATAAATTACAATTCACAACAGCAAAATATCCCCAGATAGCAGGTATTTGGACTAAATGATTCTGGTTAATAACTACTGATTGCTGCACCTTAATTGTCAGCATTAATTATAAGAGGAAATCTTAATAATTTTTGGGTGCTGAACTAATTGCATGTATTCAAATAACTAAAACATAGAGAATTGATTTTGGGTTGTAACTACTAAAGCTAAAGTAAAATTAAGAGTGGATCTTTATTGTTACTTTGGGATTTATTGTTTCAGGGTAAAGCTGGCACCGAGAAAAATGAAACAGCTGGCCATGAAAAGATTAAAACGGCTGCTGAGAAGGTTATGATTAATGCATCTCTATAGACTGCCTGCCTTTTAGAATGAAGAAACCGATCAAGTTAAGCATTCTGTAATTCTTAGCATTATTCTGTTCCATTAAGCTAATGGTGTTTACTCTAAATTTTAAGACTGGCAAGACAGGTGAAATAAGAATGATGCATGATCCGGACACTTTTTGAGTGCAAAAATACAATGTTATGTGGAATGCAAGTTCTCAATCATAGCAGCTGTACTTTGCAGATGTGGGCTGTAGAACTGTTTGTATATTCAGATGTTGCAAATTTTCTGTTCTTGTAGGGTCTTCCTCATGCTGTAGGTGCTCTTGGCTGGATTGCCCTGGAGAAAGAAAGAAACTACTCTAAGGCAGCAGCCTATTTTGAAGAGTCTTACAACACTGGCCATATGGATGCTGGCTACTACCTTGGCCATATGTACCAATATGGCATTTATCCAAATAAATCGCAAGATTATGTGAGTACCTAATGAAAACATTTATAGCTACTGTCTGCATTTAGAGAAACTGGTGAGCTGCATCATTTTATTTAAATGTTACTAATAAAGTATTTTGCCTTGACATTATGAATCCTAGTTCTATGGATATGTTTGACAAATTGATGCTGCTATAACCAAAAAATTTCAGTTTATATTTAAGCAATCAACTGGAAGTGTAGAACATCCAGGTAACATTCTAAACATATAACTACTGAATGATAGCTATGGCTCATAGAGTTTGTCTGACTTAGGTGATATACAAAGGTAAAACAATCTGAGTTATTTGTCACACTTTGAAGAATAAGTTAATTTAAGATATCGCCATCACATTCCTTCAAACTATGAAACTTTGAAACGTTAAATCCAAATGTTTGCTGTATGCTTGAAAATAAAATTAAGGTTGTAACCTTTCAGCCTATACCTGTTTCTTAGGATGCAGCTGTGAACTACTATCTGTGGTCAGCACTTCGTGGACACCTAAATGCTGCTCTGTTATATGCTCATATGAGGACAAGAGGGACACCAAACTTGCCAAGAAGCATAGCTGAGGCGAGCGAGTATGTATTTTTTTTTTTCTTGCCCTTACACTAATAGAAAGAACTATAAATTTGTCATAACTGATAACATCATTGGTATAGTAAGGTTATTCAGATTATTCTACCACACAACACACCCTCCCTCACACTTCATGGAGATAAATTAAGGGCAGCTGCATTGTGTTTATTGTGTTATTACAATCTTTATTGTGGTGATCCCTTCCTTGCTGCCTGCTGTCACCACAATAAACTTTCATTCTTCAATGCAAGTGAAGAAATCTGTACGAGACTTACAGAACAACCCAAGACCTGGCCCAATCACTACTCTGGCTGGCATGTGAAAAAAAAAAAAAAATGGAAACACTATATAAAGGTTTGAGAATACAGCAGGCAGACATGAAAGTTAAATGTCAGTCTCATCATAATGCATTTACCTTTCATACTAGATAGACTAATTTTTTAAATGATCTTTCATCTTTTACGCAGGTGGGTAAGGTTTATTGCAGAGAAGAATTCTGTGGTGGGAAGTTTGCTAAGGTCAGGGCTGCATGCGTACAGACAAGGGGATGTGTAAGCAAAAAGTGCTTGTTTGTATTGTGACTTATTCTCTTATCACAGTTTCTAATATTATTTACATGTGGCATATTAATAGGAGAATTACACGAAGTAATGTGCTTTGTAGTAATGATATAAATTTGATTCAGTGATTTGAAAGATTATTGTTTAAAATAATAACAGAAAAACTGCTGCACTTGTGGTAGAGGACAATCATATTACATATTTATTATCTATTGAGAGTATCTGAGCAAAATGTAAATTTGATTAGTGTAAAGACCAATGCAGTGTTTCCTGTATGCTTCGGGAAAGAAAATTTTTTCTGGTAATCATGCCTGAAGATGACTTGTGATGTATGCATAGCGCGCTGGCAGTGTTTTACTACATGATGGCAGCAGAGTCTGGTCCAGAGGTAGCAAGCTTTAATTTGGCCTGGTTGTGCGAGGAGAACAAGGTAGGATCGAGTGCATCGATCTACATTTGAGTGTTCTGAGTATGGAACATATTTTTACAAAATAAAGAAGCTAGACTTAAGGAATAGGGGAAGGAAATATGTTCTTTCACTCTACAGGTATCTCTTATGGACATAGTCAAAAATGGTGTTCTCAGTAACTGAGAAAGAATCTTGAACTAGAAAGAGTTGAAATAGACAGATAAGGACATAAATATGTTGAAGAAATTAAGAATATCCTAATTCATTTCATTTTATAATGCTAAGAGTATTTTATGCACTATAGTACAAAATAAGTAATGCATTTAAAATGTTATCATGTCAGATGATATATGCAGAAGATGAATATTTTTCATGTAACTTATGTTAAGGAGGGCGTAACATCTACATTTAGCAAGGAATGCCAGTGGAGACATTATAACCTTAGTGTCCACCGGGAACCTCAGTTTGTTGATCCATATTGTAAGTATGATGCTCATAGAAAAATATACTTTTGTCCACGTCTTGCAGTTTTTTTTGCGGTGTGCACAGTTTTTACTATTTATCAGTGTAAGTTCTTTAACAAGCAGTTAAAAAGATATGCATCTTCCAGACAGACATTTCTCTTGCATATACCAATATGTAGATGATTTTCTGCATAATCCATGGATATGTGGTCCAACTTTATGGAGCCGGCAGTGACATAGTCTTAGCTCAGCAGCATTCCACCCTGCAACTAATCCTGTTTCTTGTCCAACATTCTCCTTGCAGGAAATGGTTACTGTTCAGATAATAAAAATAACATCTTCAGTAAAATTACTGTCAGATGGGACACCTGGATAAGAATAGTCTACATTTAAAATTCTCTGCCTCTTCCCCACTTATTTTCTTGCATTTATTACACCCTCTACCTCCCTCCCTCAATACACACAGAGACTCTCTTTTCTTTTTCTTTCCCTTTGGCCTCTCTCACACTCTTACTATGCACATTCACACACTCCTGACTTTGTTTGTCTCCACCTTTTTTTTCCTTGGGTATAGCATTAAAGCTTTATATATTTTGCAGCTTATATCAAGATGGGAGATTACTACTGGTTTGGATGTGAAGGAATTAGAAATATTTCGAAGGCTGCAGCTTATTATTCAGCAGCTGCTGTTAAACAGGATCCACATGTAAGCTAGCATTTCTCTAAAGCTTGTACTTTTTATACCATGAACTTATTTTCAAAATTATCCTCGAGACAATGGTTTGTAATCTGTGGTTCCTATGTGCAAGTTTAAGACCTTTTTCAAAGTTGAAAAAAATCTTGTTGAACTCCTACATTGCATGCAGATTTTACATACATGTTTTTCTAACAAGCATAGTTTCTTGGATATTTCTGTCAAAGGCACTGTTTAATCTTGCCTTTATGGTGGAAGAAAGAGCAGACATTCCAGATTCTGTGTGGGAGCAGTTAAACATTCCACATCGTATTCGTCACAACAATGTGTCCATTCTCATGGAGCTCTATGAAAGGTTCCTTATTCTTTTATGTATTCATGTGATGATTGTGTGTGCATGAATGAGCATTCTTATATGCATTTGTGTGAATGTATGCACATTCTAAAATGCTGATCTGCTCGATCTGCTTTAATTTATTAATCAGAAACTTTATCAACTACCAACTTTCACAACACTAACAGATTACTGATCGTTCAAATAGTCTAAATCCAGTGCTATAATGAAAGGAATGATGAAAGTTCAAAACAAAATGGGGAAGAATGAATGAAAGAAAAATGTTTATGTTTAGAAGACTAGATTGTTTTCATTTTGGTATCAGAAAGTCAAAATGTGTTATTTATTAAAACGCTATCTTATCTTCTTGCTGCATACAACAACTTGCCACTCATTGTGTGTTAATACATTTCATTTGAACAGATGTCGAGAATCAAGCAAGAGTGAAGCGTTTATCCCATGCTCTCTAGCACTATATCGTGTGTGGGCTGTTGATCTTTGGACAAGGTATCACATATGGATGAAGGTAATTTGCACACTCCTTATGATATAAAGTAAAAAAAATCACCATAATTGATCAGACACTCACAAAGATTCGTTTCCACTGTTACCATTAATTTTATTTTTTGGACTATCCTATGAGAAGTGCATTCAAACTGTATCTCATGAGGATGCTATACCAAGTGAATCTAAAATTTGACAATAGAAATCAGAAGGATACTTCAAATTAATATTTTTCATTTATTCCATACGTATAGGAGTCTATGAAGAAAATATATCATTATATGAAATATCTTTGTTTTGTTTCAGCTGCCAATGTATGCAGGCATCTTTGTGGCTATTTTTGGCACCGCATACTTAATACACAGGTGTATGGTTCGTCAGAATCCATTGGATGAGGATATGTTGCAGTTATAAGTTTTGCAAATGTCACTAAAAATCATTAACTGATCGAGTGGCATTTTCATGGAGAACCTTTTTTCACTGAGGAACTTAATGCAACTGATAAAAATGTTCCTGTGAATTAGCCTTCCTTGTGAGTTTTGAACAAATCTATTATACGATAATTTTAAAACAGTTGGCAAAATATGATCTTCCTCTCATGATAATGTTTCATATTTTGACATTAATGAAATCTGTAAATGATCACGTCTTGCATTCTTCGAGTTATGACCCCTGCCAACATTTAAATCACCAAACCATGCATTAGCCTTTTAACCAAAAGCAATAAAAACACTTAGAGATAAAACTATAGGATAAACAATTAATTTAGTGCTAGATTTAGCTTGCCGAACAGTACATGATTTGAAGTGGTTATAAATATTGCGTACTGCATTTCAATTTTATCTTTTTCTCATTTCATCACTATGCATTTAGTGCACATAACTTTAGTCACATGGATTTCAAAGTGTTTTTAGTTTTTTCCTTTATTTATTACAAGAAAATGTGTACTTTTACATGCTGCCTTATTTTTATTATGCTTGCCAAATTGCTATCCATGAGTTGTCACTTTAATGTCATTGTTAAAGCTTTATTACATTTTAATAAACATATTTCAACACCTCACCAGCTTTTCAACTCTTTTCTGATTAAAAAAAAAACTATAGCCTTCTGTGTATAAATAAAGATCACCCTGTGATATTGTTTATTGTTATTGTACAAGGCATCATAGAAGCTCCTTTAAAACAAAATTTCACAGTTTATGATGCATATATACTATATAGTCTGTGACTACATTAGTAGTAATCATTTTTTAACACAAACAATATTATAATAACAATTTGTAAATTGCATACTCACACTTCTAAGGACCAGAAATTAAAAAAGTTTGAAATGATGAGTTCAGCGCCATAGTGTTTTACACTGCAACTTCAAGAAACACAAAATTAAACTGATTAGCTTTGTAAAGTTTGTTTTATTCTATTTATAGGGACTTAAATATATTAATGGTAAGATAAATTGTGCATATATAAAAGATTGGCAACAGACGGCATAAAAGATGAAGATAAATAAATTTTTATGTATATTACCTATATTTATTATCTGTAAGTTTATTCAGTTCTTGTTTCTTAACTACTGTTTAATGAAATTTCAGCTATAATATATATTGCATATCTGCATGAAAGTATCATATATAAATTCGACATACGATATACAGCAGTTATGAAGTTTTAAGCTGAGTGAAGACAATGACAGATCGAAATATATACCATGGATGTATAGGGAATCTTTTTCCACCCTTCCCTTGCGATCTAAAAGCAATTAAAAGTGCAATGACAAGGAATCTTTGTTCCAGCAGTTCTAATATCTAATTAAGTTTTCTCACTTTTGTAAGACTTCAGAATTTAGTTGCAAGTAAAAAATGTCCATGTTGCTCCGCGTTTCCCATGGTGGTGATGACTGTTAATTTCTCCTATGAGGATGGACACACTTTAATGCAATTACTGCAGATTGGCTGCACAGATAAATGTTTCTGCAAATCATTGCAAAATGACTGGTTAACAAAAACCTACTAAGATGTCGATCACTATCGCCTGAAGTTTGTTTTTATCTTCTTGCTTGCTACTCAAACCTCTTGTAATTAAAGTATTTCCTCACTTATTTTTTTCGTTTAAAAAGCTAAATTATACTTCAAATGATATGAAAGAGTGCAGTTAAAGATATTTTATTCAGTGTTCCATAGTCGCTATAAAACATATAGTGGATGCAAGATATTACCATTGGCCTATATTAGCGTAGATGTAAGTCAGCGACATTAATGGTATCAGATTAATATAAGGCTTAATATTAATTAATCGTGGCGATATTACACCTGTGGACAGGGGACATCACTCTCACCATCAGGATGTACAAGGAGACGCTAGTTGACAACTGAAAAGTTTTTCTTCTTCGTTACACAAAATTTCAGGTAAATATAAATCAAATGCCTGGAAAAGAATACATTTAAAATAATGTTCCAAGTGAGTTGACAATCCTCGGCTTACCCTCGTGACATCAAGGTATGCTGACAGTTAAACTTTGGTGCTCCTGACGCCATCGACACTAGGATGTCGACTTGTAGGAGTCGGGTGTCGCCCTCACTAACAGCTGGTCCCGAGAATGTTGTGATCTCTAACACCTCACCTCCCAACGACCTAAATGGAGAGCGATAACACTGCAGCCATAAAATGCGAGAAAAGTGTAACCATTCCATAAAGTACGAGTTTATATTAACGTAGAGTTTCATTAATAGTAGGTGTTTTAGTCGGTCTTCTCTGAAAGAAAAAGTAAGATTATTGTGGTTTAGCAAATTACGTTTCAAAGGAATACCGTCAATCTATCTTTCAAAAGTTTAAGTGTAACAATGACCCGGCAGAAGAGAAAATGTGTTTGTTTGAAAGTGTGATTGAGATGGTATGTGTATGATTGGAATACGAGCACTTTCACATATGTGTGCTTGATCGACCACTTCTATGAACATGCGAGTAGTGAGTAGGGGTGGAACAAGAAATGAAGTATCTCATCAGATTTATCAATAAACCTCCTTTATTTCTCGCTTTTGTATTTTATATCCTTTTAGCTTGTTATCAAAATTAACCACATTGAAAAAATGATTATAAAGTTTTACATTAGACATATTCCAGTGATAACAAGCTTATTATTCACCATTATATAGTTCCATACACATCTATCCACATATAGTTATATCTCTTTCTTATTTGCACATGCACACACATAAATTTTGTATATGACAACAGGTTCAATAGGAGATCGAATACAGCATGTGGTACATATAATAAAGCTAGTCTGAAGGCTGCTCAACTTTGCGGAATTATTGAACTACACAGTACAGGGCATGTAACAGCTGTGAACAAATATAAACTTTCGGTCAATTTTGGCACAGGTGCTACCTTATCACATCTTAGCAGAAAGCTATTGATTTTATAACATCTATAAGGAGTGGGAACACTCCCTGATTGTAAGTTCCATGTGTATGTGGTGAGGACGACTGAATTCCACTTTACGGTACAGGAACATAAGAGTTTACTAGGAATCTTAAAAAAAAGAGAGGAGGCAATATGCCAGACATTTTTTTAATGGATATGAGCTAAAGAAGGTGAGTAGGGGTACCAAAAGAACATTTTATTCAAATCCTTATGCTGAGCAACATCTAGTGTGAATCTTGCTGTTAGTAAAGGCAGTAAGCTATAAATGCAAGTAATGATACATTAGTAGCTATTACATTAGTTAACCCTTTACATTTTAACAGTAATTAATGTTTTGATTTTCAAAATGTTTGATTGTATTAAATATAGTTTTAGGATAAAAACATTTTGATACAAATATGCTAAACAATGCATATAAAGACCATGTTGCATTTCAGTACAACTTCCAAAAAAAAAAAACAAAAAAAAATTTATACACCACATCAACATACCAGTTCTGGCACAGTAGCAGTCAAAATTCAAAGATACAAAATTTTAGCATATGATGCTGTCATCTGTCAAAGAGAACAATAGACTGTGTGGTAGTTACTTTTCCAAATTGTTATTTAAATTATTGTTAGTGCTGGACAATGTAATTATTGAATTTGTGCATGAAATTTGTGTATGTGACCTATAGATATTCAAGAGAATTTGAACAGAGAAAAAATATTTTGTTCTGGTTAATATTGGAACTTACATATTTTGTTTTGTTTTTATGTTTCCAGATCTGCATAAAATAAATACTGGAGAACAGAAAACAAAGAGGCTTTATGACATTGAAAATCTTAATATTCTGTCTTGTTTTTTGCAAACCTTTGCAACTACACTGAGTGAGAACTGCAAAGTCATGTTTGGTTTTGGAAGTTACTTCTCTACTGAAGCCACTATAGCCAGTGCATCAGTGGATAGTTTCTGGAAAATATGCAGGACATTTTCAGCAGATTTTCACGAATTCATGAGCTTCTGTCAGTTTTGATACCTGTTAAAAAAAATATTTAGAGGGACCATTCATGTTATGCAATGGATAGATTATCCCACTTGGAATTTTTTAATGCTTTAAATGCCTATGTATATCAAGTCAAAGATTCAGTGTCATTAAAAATTAGTTCTATCTGCATAATTGCTCACTGAACATTCTGCCAGATTAATTTTGTTTGTATGTATGATTTTACGGAAGCCAGTTTATTATCAGTATTGATTTTGTGCATCTGGTATGTGTATATAGTTTTATTGGTGTTCATCATTGAGAATCAATCAGGTTGTGAACTTCAAGGACAGTATGTTGTTGCTGTAAGGCACAGTTAATTTATCCTGAAAATTAGAAACTACCAAAATGTTCAGCAGGAGAATGTGTAGACTATGCTCAGGAGACCATTTTTCAGGATATAAATCTGGATTGACATTGACACCAGCTGCGCTATTTGTCCTCTTCACAGTTTTTATTCAAACATTGTTTTCTGTATGTGGGGCAACCATTATACATTTGCCTCTTAAATATGCTGTTGGGGTGGAGAAGAGGCCTACAGGTGGAGAGGAGCTGAAACGTACTATGCGAAGCATTGATCCTGTTACCCAGCGGGTTGTTGGAATATCTGGTGAAGGATACTATTTGGATGTCAATGTAGGGACACCACCTCAGAAGGTTAGTCTCAGCCCCAAAACCCCTACACCCATTGTTCTGGATGATAATGGTTTTGGAGATGGAATAAGGAGAGAGATACAAGCATTAAACAATAAATAAATTAGACACAGAGATCCTCTAGGAGATTTTGCCTCGTTTTAATTATTGCACACTCATCTTTCACAATGGCATGTCGGATATCCATGTTGGATCAGAAACTTTTTAAAATTATGCATTTGGCAGCACAGGAGGTAATTTGCTATGTAAGGTGATTGCTGATGAAAGATGATATTATATATTGCAGATGCAAGTCTTAATAGACACTGGCAGCAGTAATTTTGCCTTGGCAGCTAGCCCAAACCCATACATATCACACTATTTTCATCGAGAAAAGTAAGTAATCAGTATTTATTCATCTTTCAGTAATGCAGTTTAAAGAAAACATTTTTTAATCAAATGACAGACTAGTAGTTTCTTTAAGTAGCTTTAAAGAACTTTTTTATGCATTCCAATTAATTTGTTGTTCATAGTTTTATTTGCTATGGATTCAGATGATTTTTTGTGTGACAGTGTAATCACTTTTAGCACAAGGATAAAACCTTGCTATTAATTGTGCAGAAGGGGGTCTACCTTTACTCAGAATCAGTAACTACGCAACTACTATTTAAATGACTGCTTGTATAAGGGCTAAAAATATTATATTTTGCAAACAGAGAAACCTAATGTTTCATCTGCATATGGCATAGACATAAAAGTTAAGTTGGACAACTGGGTCTTTGGGTGAGGATGTATCCCTCTGCAAAGGTTTTAACTTGCTTTTATATCCAGTTAAAAGTAATAATTGTTAAGCAGTTCAAAGTCCCTGTCCCTAGAAAAGAAATTATGCTTAAATATATGCATTTTGATATATGTGATCTTGTGTGTGGTTGTGAGTGCACATGATTGTGTATACCTGAGCAGTCAGGTATCAGTGTGCATTTACTCATGATCTAGAGAATATGTTTATCCACAGCTCCTCTACATACAGAGCCACTGGAGAAACAGTCTATGTTCCTTACACTCAAGGTGAATGGAAAGGAGATCTTGGAGTTGATGCTGTTACTCTTGATTCTCTGCCCAATGTGACTATCCACCCAAATATTGCTTTTATAACACATTCTGACAGCTTCTTTATTCCTGGGGCTGACTGGCAAGGCATTGTTGGACTGGCCTATCAATCTATTGCCAGGGTAAGTGGAAATGGAAAACAATAGCTTATATAAAAGTCAAATCATGCTTGAGGCCAAATAGTTCTCTTCTTTGTTGTCACTGTTGGTGTTAAGTGTTTCTGATAGGTTGCTACTAATATAAATGCAAAGATGTTTTTAAAACTGCTTGCCATTATTGACAATAACCATCAAGCAATGTACTACTTCCTGATTTTGCTTTCAATGTTTATGCATACCAGCCTAACAGCCTCGTTCCCTTTTGGGATGCCCTTCATCATGAGGGAGATATTGAGGATGTCTTCAGCATGCAGCTGTGTGGATCATCTCATTCTCACAATCCTAACACCAGGGGAAGCAAAGAAGGCAGCATGGTGAGATTTTCAATTGTATTATTCTCTCTCTTGTTCCCTAGTTAGGTTAGATGGGAAAAGATATTAGCCACTTCCTCTCTGTAATGCTGTGGTCTTCCTGTCCTGAAATAGCTATTCTACAATATTTATAATTAATTTCATAAAAGATGGGAGAATATTTCCAGAAAGTTGTGTGAGAGTTTTTCAGGTTTTGGAAGATATTGCAATAATTTTGTGTTCATTTAGAATTATATTTTTAATATCATGTTGAAAAATTTACAGCATGAACACACTTAATTCCTAAGAAGACACTAAATATCCTTTGACTTTGAGCAAGGAAAGAAAAATGAGATCACCAACATACAAAAGTTTTAATTGTTTTTTTTTCAAATCTAATGGAGCAACATAATATAACAGCAAATATAATATTTGTTTCAGGTACTTGGTGGAATTTCTGAAGAGCTGTATTCTGGATCTATCTTGTACACACCAATTGTGAAAGAGATGTATTACGAAGTGGTCATCACAGATATCTTGGTGGGAGGCGAGTCTCTTAAAATGGACTGTAAAGAAGTAAGCTCATGTCTTTAAAACTACATGTTAGCTGTATTATGACAAATGGAAGAAAAAAAGGGCTTTTGTTTTCTGCTACACCCTTATATCATTAACCGCTATGTTCATGTTCAATCATAGATGGCTTTTTTCATTTTCTTTTAAAATTGTGTTTTAAATAGATATTAAAAAATGTGAAAACTTTGGTCATGTTCATTTATATTCAGTATATACATCAGTATATTTTTTTTATGCCTGTGTTTCAGTACAATTATGACAAGACTATTGTAGACAGCGGCACAACTCATTTGCGCCTGCCAACCCGTGTTTTTCTTGCAGTTGTTAATGCAATCAAAAGGAGAATTGACTTTGTGGTAAGATACTAGTTTTGGTGAATTGGTAAATATCTTGTCACTGAAGACTTACCAATGCAACATAAATGACATGAAATATTTTGTAAATAGACATCTTGATTTTGGATGGCAATGTTTTTTTTGCGTGTGTATGTGTGCATCTTGATGTCTATATCACATTGTCTAATAAATACGGAGTTGTTTGTGTAGTGAAGAAGTGTTTGAATAAAAGGTTCACATCTGTCTTTGAAAACTTACTTTTGGAGAGAAGTATGTTAAGGATCTAAGAACAGTTTTTATAAGTAAAAGGCCAATAACGTGTAAAAATATGAAAATGTTTTTTTGTATACAATATTGCTATTGACATCAAAGTCAAATAAATTAACTCACAGACTGGTTTTTATTTGCATGTCATTGAGAGATGACATTTCTATTTATTTTCAATATCTGTTTTCATAGGAGCATCCTTTACTGGCTGTGATAACAGACATATTTTGGACAGGTGATAGCCTGGTCTGTTGGGGCAATTTGACAGAAGCTTTTAGCCTTTTCCCACCAGTGACTTTGTCTCTTATATTGGCAGGCAGCAGAGAAAAGTATTTTAAATTACATCTATCTCCTCAGGTAAGTTGATGCAGTATGTATTGATGTGTGCCTTTGGTGAGTGCACACTCAGCAATGTGCATATGGGACATGCATGCAAGTGTAAGTTTTGTGTGTTAAATAGCTTTTACATTTGATTTAAATGCTTGCCCTTTGATTTTCATTGCAGTACTATCTTCGTTATGTGGAGGACAATATGAATGGAGTATTTGGCTTGCATCAGACTTGTCTAAAATTTGGCATTTCTCCTTCTGAATCAGGTAAGCAGAATTTGATTGTGTGCCATTTGTAGAATAGTAGACACATCACAATACAGGAAATTATATGATATAATAAAAACAATTTTCAGGATTTTATTGTGACACAAGAAACACAAGGTGATGTTATGGATTTATTATCCACGTATTTTGAATAAAGATTATACCAGAAAGTTTCAAGCACATTCTATCAAGAATCCTAAATTTCTTTCACGTCTTTTTAGTGGCATAATTGTGGAATGCCAATGTATTAGTGTGTGAGGATTATATGAGAGAATGATGTCCCTTTGCCCAACAGTCTGATAGGAGTAGCTTTCTGTGTCTTTTGTTTTGACCCTGATCAGTTCTGATTTTATCATCTGCATGTGGATCTTTGTCACCTGGACAGACCATGGCTTTCTCTTTTCATTTATAAATGGATAGATAAAATCGTCTTTTTCATTGACTAATGGTCTCCACATAATTCCACTTCGTTTGAGTTTGTGATTTGTTCACTTCATTTACTTCAACTATTGCTGCACATCTGATTATAAAAAAGCTTGTTTCAGTGATGTAATGCAAGCCTGCTTCAGTTTCAGCTTATTTGCTTGGATGCCTGGATAAACAATTCTAAAAAGAAGGATAATATTTAAAGCTACACTCTGTTCTCAGTGATTGGTGTTAAAGCTCTTTTGCTGACTGGCTGCTGATATGTATCTTTTACTTGTTATTCTCCACATTGATCTCCACCTTTTTGTTGCAGGAGCTGTTCTAGGAGCTCTCCTTATGGAGAGTTTTTATGTTGTATTTGACCGTAAAAATCGTCAGATTGGTTTTGCTGCAACCACATGTGATCCTCCAGACCCTAACAGCCCCTATATCAACAGTTCAGTTGATGGGCCTTATACTGATGGAGGTATTGTGTGTGTTGGTGTATGTGCATATAAATGCATGCATGTGTGTGTAGGTGTGCGTACATCAGCAATGGAAAGGGAAGTGTATATTTACATGCCCATGGCTTAGTTTTAGGTAAATATATGTATGAATTTTGGTGCTTTAAGTGAACTGTGGCAGAATCATGTATTATCTGAGAAAATGAGAAAAGCCATAACAAGAAAAATAGGTAAAGATAGGCTGTAACCTTTTGTTTGTTGAGGAAGTGAAGTGAAATCACATATTGGAGGACCAGTATTACTGTAGTGCACTCTCCCTTGCTGCCTTCCTGAAAAAAATCTGGCTTATGAAGAAGAATTTATTTATTTATTGGACAAATTTCTGTATCATAAACCAGCCTTGTAAATGTAGCATTCTTGTCATGTTTTTCTTAGGAAACTTGACTTCATGCCAGTACCAGCGAGCCATTGAGGAACACTCCACTCTGCTGATTGTGACATATGTGATGGGAGCTATTTGTGTTGTTTGTGTTACTCCACTTGTCATCCTTTTCATCCAGTGGCAGATGCAGAAGTGCAAAAAAGGACGGGAACGAATACCTAACAATGACAGCAGATGACGAGCAATGATTGAAGTGTGTATGTGGAGTACTTGCTTGGGAGTGGAGCGTAGATTATCAGCATCCCTACATTGAAATAATTTTTCAGTAAAGATGAACACCTGTCACTTGCAAGCATTGTTTATTTTGGGTATCAGTCCATCTATCTTGTTGGTCAAGAATCTTGTTGCCTGCCTTATCTCTCCATCAAGATGCTTGAAAGGTTAATGAGCTAATGTGCCAAACATTGTTCATTCTGTTGTTGTACATCAAAATAAGGAAAGAGTAAATTGAATTAATAGATACAGCATAAAAATAAACAGTCATCACTGTGCGTGTCCATTTTTTTCTACATTCATCCAAACATCTTTCTTCTAAACTGATGATCCTATCTGCCAAGTAAGTAATAATGCAAAGCTGACCACATCTAAGGCAGCATCTTTTAGTTCCATTTGTCATCTGGCTAGTTGTCTAGCTCTAATGTTTTTCACCTGCCGTTTTTGACATCTCTTCCAGTCCAGAAAAGTTTAACATTTTACCAGTAAAAACAGTGCTAGTGACTTGTGATGATTTGTCAGCATTTTAATTTTTATACTGCAGTCCAGCCTTTGCAGGTGGGGAAAGGACGTGTTAGTGCTGCTGATTGCCAGTCACAATTGAAGACATATTTATTATAGTCTCTTTGATGGTTCTGTTTTTAGATGGCATACTGTGATAGACAATCTTTTAGGAGCACAGTTCATGTGAAAGTTTAGAGAAAGAAGAGAAACTCAGAAAATTGATGATTAGGAAGCACAGACCTTGTATATTATAGATTGGTCTTTTTTGTGTTGGTTTTCAAAAACATTTACTTTATTTTCAGTTCAGGAGCATTAAAATGCTATGTAAATGCTGCTGAAATGATCATCAAAACTTAAAAAAAAAATCCCTTTAAAAATATTTTTCCAAGACTCGCTTTATTTTGCAGGCTGGTTGAGTATTTTCCAGGAGGGTTACTGCAGCAGTCATCTTTCATCGATCATTTTGTTGATGTTAGGATTTGAAAGTGATTTATTAACAAAAAAGTAATGAAATCCATGCCAACAACTTTCATTTCTCAGCATTAGAACAAAATTTATATTTATATGCTGCTTGTTTTCATTGTTGCTATTTATAATAATTGGAATCTTTACTGTGATAATCCTGGTTTTGCTTTTTAGCTTCATTAGTTTTATGAATGTTCAGAATTCTAAGAAATTTCAGTTTGTAAAACAGCCACACATTTCCATTTTTGCAGAATTAATCAGTTAATCAGTTTTGTTATTCACAGGAAAATTTTGTTTGTGGTGTTTGCTTTTTGACTTTAAATTAAATATTTTGTCATGCATCATGTTTTTGTAAATGCTTTAGCATTAAAAAGTTTTGAGCTGTAGTTTTAAATCATGTCGATGATGATGATGACGATGATGATGTCGATTTGTAATGCGCAGGTATCCATTCAGAAGAATGCTCATGTCGAATTATATACTTGTTCAGACTTTTCATTTTTATTTTTGAGTTGTTATTTTATTTCCTAATTTCACCATAATTTTAGCAATGTAGCAAGAGTAAATATAAACTTGTGCATCCAGAATATGTTAAGGTAACTTTTGTTAAGATGTTTAATTTTGAATTCAGGACAAAATAAGTATTCTTGTGAAAGAGAACCCTTATACTTGCTATATTTTGTTGGAATTATAAAACAGTTGATTATGTGATCCCCTTTTTTGAGTGATACAAGAAGGAAAGAAGACACAAGAACTAATGATCCAAGTATAAAGAAAATATTCAGATTTCAAGGAACAATTTTTTTCAAGGAATAATTTTTTTCAGTGTAGGAGTAATTGCTTAATTTCTTTAATGATACAACTTTGATAAATAAGATGCACACAGGTTTGCTGCAATAGAAACTTGAATATATATAGAATTAGGATAGATTTGTAGTTGAATGCTTGGAGATTGATAAAGCAATAAGAAAGTGTGCATTTGTTGTATAATTCTTTTTGTGAGATGTAAAATAAAAACAAATCCTTAGTACCAGTCTAAATTGAATGATTTAAAATATCAAGCCCATATGTGATCCAATGTCTTTAATTAGATATAGTAAGGCTCTGAGAATGATGAAGGATTTGCAGCAAACATTAATGGATAACATTTTGCTGAGAAAAATGTTCTGAGTGTAAGGTTAGTTGTGATGCTAAAAACTTACTAATCTTTGCTTTCTAACACCAGCACAAATAAAGTGATCGTAGACTTTTTCTTGTGTGTAAAGATTTAGCTTTCCTCCTTCCTAACATTAGTAAGGTACTACATTTCTTTTTATACAAACCTAATCACACAAACTGATACAATTTATATTTCATGCAGAAGCGTGTAATGCCTGACATTTCAGTTTTGCTTTGTCTGTTCCTGTCTGCATGCAGCACAGTCATCCCTACCTCAGAAAATTAGCTAAATTTCTTTCCATTCACAGAAAGAAAGCTTAAGGAAACGATTTTCTGCCTTACCCTTCTTTTTTTTATTTTTTAACTATTCACATCTCCCTTGTTTTTTGTTGTCTACATCTTGTTGTATTGGAGTCCCAAACATTTTATAAAGTTGATATCAATGAGTGCATATTTATTTGATTACACAGGTTGCGATTGTGGACAGTGTGGAAGGTAGACATGTGTGCAAGGTGTGTTCACTCAATTACATATGCTTGTATCCATTTAAGTGTGTGGCTAGATGTTACATTAATATGTGTGTATGTGTTGTTGGGGAGAGATAGAGACTGAGTTAGAGGAGCTTACATGTATACATGTGATTGTTTTCAATAACATTCTTTGGATATTTCAGAAGGAAACTTTATGTCATAGGGGATTTTGAAGCATAATTTCCATTGATTTTTGCTAAAATTACATAATGGTTTCTCATTTGCATGACTTATGTAAACAAAGATATTTAGCTTATGTTTTTGTTAATGAAATATAAATTGTGGTCATGAATGCTTGTATTGATATATTAATACATTGCTGATACTTCTGATTGCTGCTCTCTTAATGCAATGTACACTTTAAAATAAGGGGCATAATTAGTATTTCAGAAATTCTGTAACATTGTTTATCCTGGGCTGTTGCAGGACAACACATTGTTATACTCCTTGTGTTTTTAGAACATTTGAAGCATAATTGTACAAATCATTTGTGTAATATTTTCTTAACAGCAATAATTTCCCTCTTTAATTATTAGAGTCTGATGGCACAACTGACATAATATTGGGTTAACATTGAAGTTACTTAGAGAACAACAGGGTTACACACCCAAGTTTAATAAAGCAAACTTGCTTAAAGGCCTACAAAACTACAAAGCTGTTTTTTTTAAATTTTTGAATCACTGGGCAAACTACGTCTTCTTGAAATCTTACTGAATAACCCTTTTTGCACATCTTTTCTTGTGAAACAAATCTACAAACTTACTGTGCACAGACAGAGATCAAAGACATGTCACAAATATCCAGGGATGCACTTAATTAACACATGGTCCCAGTTATCCCCTTAGCTATAGCCATGACAAGGTAAATAAAGTCATGTACATTCCTTGTGTCAAGTTTCAATTTCTCTGAGTGTTTGAAATATATTTGTACTACATTCTTCATTTTCATTCTTCTTATAGCTTTGTTTTCAAGGATGCCTAGTCAAAATAATCCACTCAGAAATTGATGTGTTGCTGACAAAGAATCACTTCAATTCCTTCATTGCCTGAAAATTAGTGATATTGGAAATGTTACCTCAGAACATGTTAGAATATTGCACTTACAACAGCTGAATGTGCACAGCCATCAACCATAGGCCTGCAAGTGATTTCTGTTCTTGCAATAGTTTGTAGTCTTTGCATCCAAACAGAACGGAATCAGTTGGACAAGTGCATGATTTATGCTTCTGTCAAAGAGCATGATAAAGCTGAGATTACTTCAAATAAAAGCTGATGAGTAAAAGCTTTTATATGTTAATTTATGTTTAGAAGATAGGTATACTACAGACAAATCTGGGCACATTTATCAGTGAGTGTTTAACTTGGTCATGTCAGGATAGTTTGTTTGATTGGTATGAATGAGAAGGCTGTTGTGATAGTCAATGGGTTATCACATGGGTCACACATCATAGCTTCGAGCTTTGACCTCTGCTAAGACGCTGATAGTGGGTGGGTGCCGGTGCTCGCGATTGTGTTGATTGGTGTGATCACTGCAAGGAACCGATACCACCAGATGGCGTGTTTGTAGGTCAGTTATTACTGATCACTGACATTCTTCCTGGAATCGTCTGCAGATCATCAGGAAAATACGTTAATTTTCTCAATTACACTGTGGCTTGCAAATCATTGGCTTCAAACTACCAGATATAAATCAAACATAATTTCGACAGCTCCTTGTTTACTGAATTTATGCCTCATCAGCTCCAGGTTCACTTGTGATTGCTTGTCGTAATGAACAGCATGTCAAGGGGTCAAGTACATAATGAAATGTCAGATATAATTGCACGCTCTGTTGGAAAAACACGGAATATGTTTGTGTGCACATCAGTGCGCCCTTGGGAGGGACGCCATCCTTGTGAATCTTGTGTTCATTGTGCTCCTGTGCGAGAAACGGTCTGACACCCAAACGAGTGGGTTGGCGGATACAAGATCGATGACCAAAAAAAAAAAAAAATCGTCGAAGATGATACACTCTTCCTATAAGGATGATAGAGTGATGTCATATTTTCACTAAAGAGGCAAACTTATTTATAATGCTGGTTTCTCCGTGTTCAAGGTATGTTGGGGACTGTTTAACACGTTTGTATATAGCGTCTGTTAGTTTGTTGTGTCTGCTTCATTCTATTATTCATGCGCACGAGTGTGCAGAGCACAAATAAAATACACAATTTCTTAAATCAGCTCTCTCTTAAGACCTTCCCACCCCAGCTGGATTTTCCCGATTGTACGAGTCCATCTACAAAAGCAATGAAGAGGCTTCTCAGGTATTAGTCATTCAGGTCTGACGAGGGGGCGGGGTAGCTGTACCCGGCCTGCGGCTGCAAAGTGGATTTTTTCTTCTTTATCTTTCAAAGGTCTGAGGAAAGAACATCCAAGAATTACATATGCAGATGTTGAGTTTCCAGTCTGCAGCCTACTACATCCAGGCCTGAGGTAGACCGGGTGTGTGTTGGGGGTTCCTCACTCTCGGGATTTTTTTCTATGGAGCGGGGTACGTACTACAGGTTTACTCTGTTAAGTCCTTTTTCCTCATTTACTAACCACTCACGTGTAAACAATTCTTCAAGTAATGATGTACATCCTAGCTACTTGTCCTCATATTTGCAGTCGATATAACATTACTGACTGAAACGTCGATACTGAAAATCAAATTGTAAGCATTATTATATCCTAAAATAATTTACGATCACAATAACAAGGACCCGGAGAGGTCGTCTGCCCCGGGGGCCTGTTGCCAGTAATATCTGAATATCGAGTTCTAGAATCTTTCTCTCGAGCGCTTAAATTTAAATCGGTCAGCTGGTGTTGTGTGGAGTTCCTGAAGAGGTAGAAGCTGCTTGCCTGTGTGTGAAGAGGGTGTGGATATACTAATGTACTGATGTACACATACACCCACTAGACTATGGAAATAAACATACATAGTTTTAGTGTAGTTTATTCCTTGTTACTCCTCGAGGAGCATAGGGCAGCAACATAACACTATTTTCTATGTTCTGTCCGTAGGTATCTGTCGGTTAGTCAGGCAGTGAGTACTCGCATGCGGTGAGTGCTACACCCGTGAGTACTCACATGCAGGGCCGTGCTTAGGGGCAGGCAGACGAGGCATCTGCCTAGGGCCCCGCACATTTCATTAAATAACAACCGTGGCGATCGTGGTGTCAAGGGCCCCGCACATACCCTATGCCTCGGGCCCCGCGGGGGGTAAGAACGGGCCTGCTCACATGGGTCAGTTAAGTACACTCCTGAGGTATAAAATAAAAAAGATCGATCCCAAAACAAAAAAGCTTTGGAAGCTCCAAAACTTGGACACAAAATGTTCAAGGCATTTTGTTGACAAGCGTTTAGAAGCTGGATCAAAAATTTAGGTTAACAGGTTTGCCCTTCGCGGCCCACCCTCTGTCAGACACACTTCCGACAATTTTTTCAACACTGTGAAATTGCTCGAAAAAGAAAGAAGGATGTATCTGACGGACGAGTTTCAGTAGCCAAGGGACTGCAACACTAACAAGTCAGTGTCAGTGCTACTGTGCTGACAAACTGCGCTTCTCGTTCTCTGTAGACATCACAATATTTATATATAAACTGTATATAGGTAACAATTGTCTAGGATCACGACCATAATAGTATGAATAGGAGAAGCAGAAACGGAAACAACTACACGAGCACAAGGAGTGGTAGTGTGCCAAGTTCAAGGTGAGCAAAGGTAGTGTTTTTATGCCGAGGTCAGAAGTATTCTTTCTTTTACACACAATGATATTTCTCTGTTTATGTTGGTTATCACGTGGTGTGTGACACTGAAATGCTTTCATTCATTCTTTGCTTCATTTTGAATACTCAAACTCCTTTCATTCACTCTTCCCGCAGGACGTGATAGTAAAGTTTATTTGTTTAAGTTTCTCATCCCTTTGAGATAGCTTATTTACAGCAGTGCCTATATATAAAGTAACGATGGCGGATACAGTAACAGTGAATGGAATAAAAACACAGGATATGGGTATGTTAATGACCAGGTAAATAATTTCAAAGACATAGATTTATTTACATAATTTACACATACACCTACTATATTTTAATCTAACTTACCTACTAAAACCTAGCACCTAAGTCCCTGGGGTGGGGAAAGAGGGGGATGAGTGACGTCAGGGACCCAGACACCTGGCGGCGAGGTGGTATTACTCTAGCTCGTACTCAGGGAGGTCACAACTAGAGTTTGACTGCTTTTTCAAGAAGGACCAGTCTCCTTTCGATAACAGGTGCAAACACTGAGTTTTTGCCTGTTGTTTATTCTGGACACTTTGGGTGTACGTCACCCGCTGTTGTCGTCCGTCTCGCGTTGCGCCTGTCACGTGACCGAGTTTGTGGCAAGGGGTGCGGGGTGGAGAGAACAAAGACTGTCAGCACCTGCCTTAAACTAGGGTACCCGCTACACTAACATTGAAGGACAAGATACCATGTCAACATTTTAAAAATGCAGCGAGATTTTTCACTACTGGCGATAAAAATAAAATTTGTACAACGTGAAAGGTCTAGGGGGGATGCAATTTTTCTAATGACTGGGAACATTTCAGTGCAAGATAACATTTTCCAACATCTAGAAACTCTTTCTGTTTGAGACTCACGCCTACAAACTCACTATCCTGTTACACTATCATGGAGTGCATTTCTCACACTCTCTCTGTCACACTCTGGGACCACGTGAGGTATGTCTGTGTACAAGCGTGACGTCACGAGATTGACCTCTTTCTGTGCATGGTGACCTGTAGGCACGTTTTCCAGAACGGAAGAAGAAAGAGGGGTCGAGGGGAGTGGGGGTGGGTATTCACGGATTAGGATCTTACTCTGAGCAAACTACACCCTAGAACTTGTTTGTAGGCACACCGCTAGCACGGTATGCCGTGGAATAAAATACTCAGAAGGGGGACGACAGATATTTGAAAGGACCCTTATCCGTTTATGAAAAACAATTGTAGCGATGATACCCGAGAGAAAAATACTTCTACTGTACAGATGACATACTTAAGTCAATTCATAATCGAAGGATTTAAGAGATGTTCTATTCCGCATTCTCCATCTCTTATTGACACACAGGCAGGTATGGCCGACCGATGCAGCAGTGGTCGTGTTCGCCACTAAACTGGGATCGGCCATACTGCACACTGGTGGCATCGATTATCGACACAAAAAGTATAGCTATAAATACGTCAAACAAAAAGTATAGCCACAAATACGTCAAACAAAAAGTAAAGCTACAAATACGTCAAACAAAAAGTATAGCTACAAATACGTCAAACAAAAAAAGCAGAGTATCATAATGATATTTGTTCCCCCAAAATGGCGGCGGCAGAGCGGGTGCTCTACATGGAGCTACTGAGCGGGCGGTAGTGGGCCTGGGACTGAGCACAGCTCATCACCCGGAACTCCGCCATTTCCTCGGCTCGCGTGCCAGCCACCACCAGTGGGTGCAGGTACTCCACCGAGTGTTCCTGTATCCCACGCTGGCTACCCGGGGTGGAGCAGGGTGTCTCAACGTACAGGTGGGACACAGGGATGGGGGGCAGACTCACTCCAGTCCTGAGGCTCACTGCACCAACATCACAAACCACAGACATTGAGCTGATTAGTTGAAAACCTACAATGTTTGCCTTTTAACACATACGCATAAGAAGTTTCTGTTATTATTATGGCTTTCCTTATTTCATATTATTTAATGATTTTAGTTTGTTGATATCATGGTGTCCCAAGCCGTCTGCTAGCACTGTGTTGTCTCGTGTTTCCCAGTATTTGACTGAGAGGTCTGTGTAGCTAAACCCACCAGTATATCGTATTTTATCGTATTTTACAACTTGCTTGATGTGCTTGGTACAGACTGATAGCGGCTGTTGTAGTTTCAGATTCTCCTTATCTAAATAGAATTACTTAAGACCTTAAGTCTTTCATGTGATTAAACCGTGATAATGACTTATAGTATATACCTACTCTTAATTGTGTGTATGATTATGGTCTGTATTATATGCATACACTTGCTGTGTACCTCTACATCGTCCAGGCGGCTTTGGAGCATCCTCAATTTCTTCATAAGTGTCTCTTGCCGGGTCGCCGAGGGTTTTGGTTGCCAGTGGGGTGTCTCTGGTGTATGAGACCATCAGAGCCTTGTGGTGTCCGTGCCTGAGGCGTGTTCCATCAAACCCTCTTCCAGCTAGTACAGAGAAGAAAATATATTTTAACAAACTGCGAAAGAGATGACTGCTTCAGAGAAATGGGACTGAGACTTTAGTAAATTGACAAGAATGTTTTGTATTGCAGTGTAAACCTACGATATTAGACAAACAGACGGTCATACAATTATTTATCACTAATCCACAATTATGTTACCACACATGCTAATGAGCATGCTTGCCACAAGGTCGGTCGAAACCGGAAAAATATAAAGAAGCACTTGATAGACCTTAGCGAAGTTTTTCCATGGTATTTATGTAAACAATTTTTAATATTTATCATTATTTTCCGGTTAGGAACTGCCTTTAGTAGGCGACAAAAATATTCCTAAATACAGACATCACAAAGCTACTGCATTATAATAATTATACTTGTGTTTTGTAAACAGTAAGACACTGTGACAAAGCGCACTCTTTGACCCCGTGAAGTTGAATGTTCACCTCTCCTGCGGCATGCGATGGCCGTTATGACGACAGTTGCGATGACCACCAGACACACAGCAGTCGTCGTGCTGATGATTACGACCATCGAGTTGTCGTTCTTGGACTCGGCGCCTTTCACGTGAGATGCTTTAGCGCCGCCACCTGAAAACATCCTTTGTTTATTTTGAGCATCAACAGTTTCAAGAAATCCTACATCGTTTTACATCAATCAAACAAACAAACCAACCTACAACAAACAAATAAAATAACAAAGCCACTCTCCTCCAACAATGTGGACTGAAAGTAGTTAATCCAATTTATCTTTAGTATATAGGCACTATCTTCTACAACAACAACGACAACGACAACAACAACAACAACAATCATAATCGTTTGCCAAGCGCATTTAGCCGTGTGGTAGCAAGTTGGATGCACCGTGCACGTAAGACAACAAACAAACCGACAGAAACAGAAGCGTCGGCATACCAATGATGCCGTAACAAACAGAAGCAAAGTTCATGAATACAGATGGAGAGCCGAGGAGAAAGTGAATGAGTTCGCTTGATTATATCAAAGTATTTTTTAAAGAGGTGGGTTTTGAGACTGGAGTTGAAAGTTTTGAACCTAGACACAGTCCTAAGAGAAAAGGGCAGAAAGTGCACGGCGCCACACAGGTATCGAACCAGCGCACCTCCGCGTTCGGATATCAGCGCTCTAACCAATCCGCTGTCCGCTTCCCTGACTTTATGGACTGATAATACAAAAGCAGATAATTGAACGACGTGGATGAAAATCATAACTTCCAGTCTTGTCATCGCTGAATTTCAGTTTGCTGCTAGTCATCCGATACTTCACTTATGTGATAAGTCTGTTGTCGATGATAGCGCGGTGGATAAGACGATCCAAGAAAAGAACTTTGTGGAACACCGAATGAAAGAACATATGGATAAGATTAGCGATAACAAATAATTGAGTTGAAATAGTTAATTTCCAAACCAGAGTATAACTGTTCCAGATTTACAGAATTCGTTGTAGCATGAAAGGGACTCATAAAGCATGTTGTTATCAGCCACAGGAAGTCAACAACAAAGTCAACAACAATAAAGTGTGGCAGCACATTATTATTTCTTTGTAGTGAATGGTATATGACGACGGCAAGCTATGCAAAGAGCTGCTTGATGATGATTTGTTTACAGTTAGGAGAGAAATCGACACTGAACGATTACTCTTGCGTTTATTTTGACCAACATTTGATAGTAGTCGTGGTGAGCCGAGTGAGAGCAATCTCGGGTCAATACACTCATTAATCTGACGGTTGGTGAAAGGAACAGGAACCAGTAAACAGTCTGGATTTTTGAACTTCCCTTGAGTCACTGGGTGAACGCAGTAAGTTCTCGAGGACATTCATTGTTTAGTGTTTAGAATCAGATATGCTGAGGCTGGCAATAGGGTCCCGTTAATTAATTATCAAGATCACGCCGGTTGAGAAGAAATATCGAGAGAAAATATGGAAAGTAGCTGGTCAACAGGACAGAAGACATGTGCTCTACACTAAGACTGAAGGAATAGCAGAGCTGCCGTTGGAGAACAACCAAAATAAGTGAGGTAATTATAAATAACAATAATTAAATAGACTTATAAAGTGCACACTTTTAATGCAGTAGTAAATAGAGCACAGAGAACTCGTGAACATACCCACTCACCCACACAAAATATAGGAAAAAAAGAAGTAAGATTTAAGAAAAGTTTAAAATGAAGAATGGGTTTATTAAAACTGTTCACCGAGAACAATGAACAGAAGTAGAGAACGGGATCGTCTCGTGTCCACGGAAATGTCTTAGAAATCAGTTGCCCTTCCTTTGGCGGATGCAGCTCGGCGACCAGCATCTTCCTGTGATTGTTTACCATTCACTACCATCCTCCTCCTCCTCCATCCATCCTCCATTCTCCTCCTCCTCCTCCTCATCATCATCATCATGGCTGCGAAGGAAATGGTTTCTTTATCCTTCCGCTCCATTCAACAATTTTTTTAGTCCTTTCCATCTGAATGAATGTAATCACCATTGCAATGCCGAGGTAGAATATTCTCACCCTTTTTGAAACAGTTGGTTCACCCTTGGATAACCTGAGAATAAGTCTACCCATCTACGCCCCGAGACTTGTCAAGTGTCGAGTCAGTGACGAGGGAAGATCGTCTCGCGCTTCGTCAACAGTAGGATACCTTTCCTGCGATTTCCCAGGTATGAAATGTCAAAAGCTTTTGACTAGTATGATATTTAGTTTGATATTTTATGATATTCTGATGTCTCAGTGAATGCTCTGAAGGCTTCTTATAACCACTTAAATAATTATATCTGCTGTTATGATTTATTAGTCGACAGAACTGCGATGTTTTAATTTTTGAGAAGCCTATGCAGGTGATTAAATGCTGATAAATAAGAGGATTTAGTAGACTCTGTATTGTCAGAAATGCTAGGAATATTGCACTACAACAAATTTCACCTACATTTCAAACACTTTCTTTATTGTCCTTTTCACCTCTCCTGTTTACTACTTTAACCTGAAAGGGTAGAAAAATAAGAAACACAATAAAGTGTAAACGATGAGACCCATGGTAGCTGTGGTCATTTACAAGGTAACATTTCTTCAAACAGTTTGCTGTACTGATGAAGGACTAGCACAAATTTATGTAGTGTAAGGTCCCACAGCCATAAAATCTCAGAAATACCCTATTCAGCGGGTCAGTGCACCCTGTGTTTGTTTATGTGCTACTGGGTGGGATATCTGGGGTAGCCCGGGGGATGTCCAGCTCTGGAGAGACTGTCAGAGTACAGCGCACCTTCACATGGACCAAAGTGGGATGAAGGAGGCTAGAAACAGTTAATTGTGTGTCGGGAGGAGATACAGATTGTGGTGATGCCAGCTGTGATAAGACTCCCTCCCGTTCACTTCCACATCCCCTTTAATTTTTAGTGTTGATTATAGGGGACCCTCTTAAAACTACTTTTTTTTCAAATGCTTAACTCTGCATTATAGTCTGTTTTTTCATTAGGAGCCACTGCAACATCATAGAACGGGAAAAAAAATGAAAGATAGGGTAAGAAAAACAATTAGCATGCCATGGAGCTACACACTTCAAGGAAGCATTCCGTAAGACCTGATAACTTCCCCAGCCCTCGGTCCCTCTGTTCTTTGTCTGCATGTTACATCTGTTGACAGCTTAGCTTGATTGATTTAGCCTCAGTTGCTGACTCGGTGTAAAACACCATCTCCACACCACAACCTTCTCGACAAGGATGTCAACAGCGGAGTAAGTGGTGACATAAGTGCATGAATCCGGTGAATTGGTTTCGGCCTTGTATTTCCTGTTTCTAATTGATCAACTCGATTCTTTCAAAATGGAGAAGATGAGAGTCACTTTCTGGGCAACTTTATGACAGAAGATTCCAAGAAGACACCGGAAACAACACACGGAAGAATTTAAAGTGAAAGTGGCTTAGAAAGAAATTTGCAGCACTACAGTACCGCGAGAGTCGCGATCACACGGAGGGTCAAAACAGCTACCAATAGGCTGGAGCTCTGAATTAGAGATAAAACTACCCCGGAGGCTAATATTTACCTTCATCATTTTGCCCACGTCCCGGGGGTTCACTGGCAACTTCAAATTTGATTCTTTTCTCGTTTTTAAATGGTCGAAGCTTTTCGCCCCATTTCCAGACGTACACAGTGTTGTCATCGCTGGTGACATTCTTGGAGAACAGCACGGGGCCGAGATGAGAGAGACAGGAGCAGTCTGATGAGTGACGAGACACCGTGCATTTGTTATCAAGGGTAATGATACAGACGTCTGTGTGCCAACCATTGTCATCCCTGGAGACTTTGATGGTGTAGTTAGTCTTGTTAGAGCACTGCTTTGTGTCCAGGTAGAACGTGAGGCTGACAGGGCTGCCTTCAAAAGCTACAATTTTTTCCGGCATTTGCATAAATTCAAGCTTCGAACCTGGGGAGACAGAATAACAAACCAGTAAAATTAGAACATTGCAGTATTCAGACAGTTATGGACCGAGTTCTCCCTTTTGACTCATGTCTTTGATTTGGATGAACGAGTTGACATTGGTTGTCATCTCTTCAATCACAAATATATATATATGTTTACATATGCATATATATGTATGAACATATTTCATGCATTAAGGAAAACAATTAATTATGATACCTCAGCCTATTTACGCCGAATTTCGATGTCAATAGAGGAATTTTATGAGTGATGCTAAATCATAATATTCCGTGCAAGAAAAACTTATTTTAAATGAAACAAAGTAATTGACTCACTAAGCACGGCAGCATAACATGAATTATTTGAAGATAGTATTATTTTCACGCCATACTTACATGTCTGATTATCACAAATCAGATTGTGAATAAGAAAGAAGAGAGGCAGAGACAAGTGGACGAGCAAGTTCGACTTCATGTCCTCGGCAGGTCTGTACTGCCAGTTGTTGTGGCTCTACGACAAATAATAGTTTCTAGACTTCCTTATCAGCTTTCACATCGTTGACTTCCTTCTAAGGAATGACAGCTGTATTATTATTCTAAGACAGAAATCTGTAAGAAGTCTTCATGCACAATGCCTGTGTTCTTGGAATGCAAAAGTTGGAATGCATACTAAAGTACACAAAGTGTGCATTTCTTACCTAAGTAGATATCTTGCTAGGTGTTGCTATAAAATGCACGTGTCAAAATGAAGAGAGAGGTGGAGGTGAGAACTCAGTAACCTTTATCTTCAGTCATTTTGTTTTGAATTACATTATGTATTTCCCGTTAGACACTTGAGAAACCTGAGTGCAGGATGTAATTGAAATTTTGTGGACACTTACATTTTGTGTTATTTGACTAAGCAGTGTGGTTTCAATATCCCTTGTACTTGACGAGCATCCCAGGCCCTAGAAGAAATTTTACTGACTCAGAACACTAGACTAAAATTTTAAAATGTCGCTTAACATACAAATTAAAATGTTCTTGGTAAAATATATGTACCTCTTTTAGATGCACTATATTTAAGGTTTAAAGAACTTTTTTTCTTGTAAATTCCATATTAATAACTAAACTTGACATCACATTCTGCAATGTATGCATAGAGTTCATTCATTTATGACTCTCTTTCCCCTCCCTCTCTCTGTGTGTGTGTGAAAGAGATTATTATTTGATCCTTTATTGCTTCAGCATAGCTCCAGCAAGGGCGATCGTCTGTTACTATAATTACACATCTCAGAACAAACTACAATTATAAGAACAATTAAAACTGACTTCTATAAACACATGCACAGAAAGCTCCATGCACAAATATTATTATCCATGCACATGTCAACACATAGCATCTAAGAAGATTAAACAATTAGCACCAATCTTCACAGTTCTCACATTACCCACTCAGCCACCACAAAAGTCTCCACCACACACAAACACACAGTTCATGGCCACTGCCCAACAAAGCTAAGCAACCAAAACAATTAACACCAGACTGAGAAAGAGTGAAGGAAATTAATTGAAAGTTTGTGCTACAAAATTCTCTCTCCCAACAAGGATATGAAAATATTATCAAGGTCGTTGTGCAACACAAAATTAACACACTCCACTCTTTTCTGCAGATGTAAGCTAGTGCACAAATTTAATCTTCTTAAAACTTATATATGTACAAAATGTACTACTCATAAACATGACCTACCACATAAACACTAAAAAGGTAACATGCACTCACACGCACATCCACTCCACCTCCTACTTACACTCACAGGGTGGGTGGGAGAGATGTATAAAGAATGAAAGAGAAGATGGAGTGAGAGTATTTACTGCTTACAAGAAAAAAATGCAAAGTAAATGACTGTAGAGAAACTTGTAAATAGGAACAGCTGGCTGCACTTAGAGGGATGTTTCAAATGTCAAACATATATTGCTCTGGTCTGATGGATGCTAGTGTGAAGATCAGGGTTATGAAAGCTCGTGAGGACATTAAGTGAGCTAAAGGCCTGAGATGAATGTAACCATAGACTATAGAAACAACTAAAGTTTTTAAAATTTGCTATGACAGCAATTCCATCCAGCAACTAGTGAAACACATCTTGTACTCATAAATGAATGGCTTCTCCATAGCTACTGTGAGGATTGCAGGAATTGTTACAGTACACTACACTGAGTGAATGCTACTTGTGTTCTGTACTGACTATGGGGCACTTGAGGTCGGGAACAGAGCATCATCCCACACTGAGCAGTATGCTGAACACACATAAAGTGAGCACAGAATCAAATGTAACCTGCAGGAAACATTGCTGGTTCTATATTTAAAAGTTTGTGACTCAGTATGTCCGATATACTATATATAGTACTTTATGCATGAATGTATTTTACTGAGTTTAATCCTCGACATTGAGCGTATGATTACATTGTTATACAGTTAGACACACAGGACCATATACTCATATAGGCGAGAATACATATCACTGTATGTATGATATTATATATTTATGATTATGTGGTATTGTGTTAATGCTATATGTCTATACTATGCACTATGTATGAATATACGACACTGCTCTTGTGTGAATGGAGTGTACCACATGTATCAATATATTTCGATTATGAAGATGCTCAACAACCGGTTGGTTTGGAAAGTATCGTTGGGTTGAGTTATGTCTATCGTGGAGTGTAAACTGTTCTCCTACAAGTTTTCAAAGACACGCAAAAATACACATACTACGATTATTTGTAAAACTACTTTAGACAACCTAATCTTTTTTATTATTTGCTCAGGACTGCAGCCTTAGAGGATGAGAAACTTTTCTAATTATTTCCAGCTGTTGCTGCTGACAACAGTTGTATTGGAAGTTGTTTCAGAATCGCAGAGTACGTATATAAGACTATCTTAACATGATTTCATTTCGGAAGCTTGTTTTGTTTCGTTTCCTGTTTATGATCTATTGTGACACTTCTATTTTATTTTGTATGATAGGTTAATAATGTCAGACTCGGGAAAAATCTTCTTTTTCTGCTACATGAATATTTCTGAGTAGACTTTTACACACAGATCACGATGTTCAATTTACCTGTCTGCTTTATTACTTTCATTTATTACAGTAGTGTGACAAATGTAACACGATTTTCTGAAACAGGTGTTTGATGTGATGATAACGTATCTGGTCTGAAAATCTTCATATACCTTCCAGCAGTTATTTGCAGAAAAAAGTATTGAATAAGATTGAAGTAGGGTTAACCTAAGCTTGGTGGAAAGAACATTTCGATATAAAATGTCAGACCATTCACAGTCATTATTCTGAAGCTTTTGTATAGTGAACGTGGTCTGTTGTAACTTATTCTGTTTTCTATTTTACATTTTCAACTGTTTACTGAAGTACCAGAGAGCAAAACAACATGCGGGATTCGTTACTGGGAGGCACGTGACATGATGCTGACCTGCTACTTCCACGAGGACATTAGTGCTACTCCCAAAGGCTTCGCTGTGTATCTCTACCCAGGAGCAAGTATATATCACAAGATACTATAGATTATTAATGAAAGTTTTAGCACTGTCTAGTTGGCTGGTTGACTTGTTCGTTCGTTTACTCACTCAACATTTTGGTGGTGGTCAAGGGTTAGTCAGTCAGTAAGATGTGTAGTAGGTATAGAGGGTTGCTGAGGTGATGTCAGAGTGTGGGATGCAGTCTTTGTGAATGTCATTGGTTTTTTTGTGTGCTTTTACTAGAAATGGTGATTGCATGCGATTGGTTTGACGAATTACATTGTGAAGTGGACCCTGCGTACAAGTACGACAAGGTGATCTACCGGGATCATATCAACATCCGGATACCCGACGCTGCAGAGAAGCATGTCGGGACTTACGCCTGTCAGGTGAATGGCGAGAAAAATCATGGAAACTGCAGTTTTACTGCATCACAAAGTAAGTTTCATTGATTCTTGCTTAGTTTTTGTTTTGTACAGATGAGATAATCAAGATCTGTTTCACATGTTTTACCAACACAATTAAAGCATTAGCTATACAAAGTTTGTAAGAGCTCGGCGCATCACGTGGTACACAACTGAAGAGGAGTGACTCACCTGTCGGACAAACAAGCCTACACAGTATTGTCCAAGCGTTGATTGCTCTGGATATTATCACTTTCGTGATGCGAAATTCAATACTTCATTAACACAACCACCAATAACACAGATAATTCACCATTTCTGCAGGTTAGAAAGTGCAGGCTCACCAAAACAAAGTTTGTGAACAGGTGTGAAGGTTTGCTGTCCTCCACACACCTCATAGAAAATGGTGAGAAATCAAATATTGCAAATTCATTGAATACGATTCTGTGTACAGTTCCACCTAATCTACCGGCACCCAGTTCCTACCTGGAGCAGACGACGACGAAGACAGTTCCTACTTTTGGTATGTACCCGATATAATTACATCTGAGTTGGCTTGTGCTGTTCTAGTTGAACATTGTTGTCCAATCTTCATCAAATTTGTCATCAACATTCTTTTGCTATTAGACTAAGTTTAGTTTGCGAATGTTGTTAGCAGCATAGGGAGGATCTGGGAGGGAGGAGAGTCACGGGTGGTTGATACCACTACATGACTACAAACTGCCAGCCCAGTCTCTCCACTTTCTCTTTCTTCAGTCTGCTTCACAAATCTTCACCAGACTAGGTAGCTCCACCAACAATACCTGCTAACGATGCTTTCAAGTTTAATAATAATGGTGTGAGCTTTTATAGTTTAAAGTTACCTCAGTCATAATTTTTCTCGTTTGATTTTTGTTGGTTTCTTGCGTAGTTTATTTATGTATGCAACTTTTCATGTATGGTAAACATTCTGTTGATGTGTACAACTGTGCACGAGCACATGTTTACCTTCTTGATCTTTTAAAACATCACACACACACACGGAAAGACAGAAAAAGCTCGAAACTCAACAATGAAAGGGACATAACAAAGTTAAGGAAGGAAAGGAAAAATGAAAGGATAAGACAAAAGAAAAACAGTATTTGAATAAATTCATGCGTAGTGAACTATACAGGAAAAGGTTGCATCTGTATACTTCACTTGAGAGATATAAAGTCTCTCGTGGTATCTTTATGTTAACAGCTTCAACCACAGCAGCCACCTCTGCTCTCCCTGATGATCAGCAAACACAAAGTGCGAGTGAACAAAGCTCAGCCGAGCCATGGCGACCTGCAGCTGAACTTATTCATATTGTAACCGCCAGCAATACGGGTAATATGGCTGATTAATATTGTAATCTGTATTCAGTTGTATCACAGGTGATAGTGGTAACAAGGTAAATGTAAGCATAGACTATTACTATCGTTATCTGTCTTGCCACAGACGAGCGTTTAAAGATCCGTTATAGCAGAACTGTTTGTGATGTAACCGCTTCAAGGGGCAACTACACTGACACCAAAGACAAAAGTCAAACTGATTTATCCCTAGCAGAGTAATACTACAACAATACAGAGGATAAAGAAGGATTACACCCTGATACAAGAGGAGAGATCGTATTTTTGTTTGTAAACAGGTCAAGATACGGCGTGTACCCAAAAGGACAACATTGTGATTGCTGTGTCCGTACCCGTAGCTGCTTCAGCTCTCGTCATTATCCTCATAGTCATTTTATATCACCATTGCCGGTAATTATTGCTACACTATCATTTTTTTACAAAATACAATTTCTTTGCAAAAAGCAGTGCATGGATAAAGTATATATATATATAAGTCGTTGTATATCTGTTGTGGTAGGTTAGATGTAAATATATTTAATAATAAAGCAGACTGTGCTTTGTCTGTGGGGCATCTCAGATTACATTCACATTTTCGTCCCATCACCACTAAATGAAGTAGGAATATTTGTTTTAACACTTGGATGCAGTAGCTCTGGTAGGTGTGCCTATACCCCGAATTCGAGCAACTGTTCTCGTTTTTTTCAGAAGACACCAGAAGCAATCAAGAAAGCGAGAGAATGAAGAGAACGACGACACAGACAGAGAACAGAGGCATGGACTGCTAACTCATGAGTTATACACGTTTGTAATTTTTACTACGCATTACAGTTCTATGGAGAATAGCAAGCAATCACAATGCTTGTATATAAAAGATTAAAAATAAAAAGAAACAAATTTCTGTAAGCGATAATGTAACCCCTCCTCCCTTTCTTAAGTAAAGACAGAAATTTGAAAAGGGAGAAAGGGAAGGAAGTGTACGACATTTTGAGCTTTAACCTTTTATAGCAATAGATCAGATAAAGTTCAGGGTCCTATGTGTCGAAGTTTTGTTTTCAGCAAAGAGTGGACATGTCCACGTACCCCACTGTCACCTACACCCGAGACTACCACCGACAGGTAAAATTCCGGCGGTCAACTGGTTTCTCTCGAGGACGGACAGGAGACCCCATGAGGAGCCATTGCTAGTTGAAGAGAGGGAGGGGTAGATGAAGGATGAAGACTTTTGTTGTGGTGGTGGTGACTTCACAACCTTCTCAGGTGATCTGAGAAAAAGTGTTTGGACAAAGGGAGACTCAGACTACAACAAAATTATTGTAAAATGTTACTCTGTACATGGAGCATTTAAGGCAAACATGAGACTGTAGTACTTTGCTGGTCCATCTTGGCTGTCAGAACTAGTATGCATGATGTATATTAAAATATTAAAATTTAAATTTAGTATTAGCATAAATGTAAAGATCTTTATGAGCGAAGTTTGATGGTCTATGACTATTGTGCAATAAAAGTAAACAATGATTATTTTTGTTAGATAGGTCGATTCACAAATCTTTTCTATACATTGCATAAAACGAGGAGGGATTGAATGGGAGAGAGGCCAGCTCATGACAAAATATCGCAGACATTTGATGATTACTTTATTGAATTTAAAAATGAATTTTACACAAATCTGGTCTTGCAGGGTGCACTAGAAGGAACTTTGCTTTCTAGTAATGTTGCTGCTGTAAAATGTGCATTTAAAAGTTAGGCCTCAAAAGTTATCCTACAGGTTTTCCTACGGTACTTTTCTTCATTTATTACTTATAAAGCTTTCAGGTAATCAGCAGCCTTAAAAATCCACGGTTTCACAGGGTTTTTTTGACTCTTAGAAATGTTGCAACTCATGTCCCCTTCCTCGTCTGAGCCTGCTGTTTTGTGTGCTAGATGCTATGCATGGGAAATATGTGATGATGAACTTACTGTAACTTTCTGTATGAAAAGACACAATTATAGACTACCTGTTTTGATGAATGTTACCTAAAAGGCTCATTTAACATACACACACACATACACGCACGGGCGCGCGCGCTCAAATCAAATGCTTTGTCCAGATTAATTATTTGTTGGATAGCTAGAGATACTTATTCTAGAGGTCAGCAAGAGTGAAACTAGGGAGGTATGTAAACTCACCTGATAAAGCTGAAGGAGGGATGCCACAAGGAGGAGCAATCTCACCAACTGTGCTTGTCATCTGTACTGATGACAAGACAAATTGTCAGACATTACAAGGGCAGGTTGTCTGACGACCTGGAGTTCTACACTGCATCCCAGACACTCCAGCAGCTAAAAGAATGAAATCAGCATCTCAGGCGATGAAGATCAATGGCTCATGACCATCCCCAAAGCCTAGAAAGAAGTCACGAGCTTCTCCCTTTGTCTCAGTAAAGATAAGTACGGCCTGAAGATTGACACTGAAACAAAGCCCCCAGAGCTCGATCACTCCAACTTGGAGTGAAAGTCAACAAAGAACTCAAGCCACATCTCAAAGCCATGGAGAGCAAGCTATGAGGATGATGACCATCATGAAAAATCTGAGTGGAACACAATAAACCTTCAGCTGTATAATTTTGTAGCAGGTCTACATGGCAGTGTATGTCTACGACTGAAGTGTGTCATCATGTACCACGGCAGCTAAGACCCACACACCTGGACAGAACAAATGGCAGAATCCTGTCATCCTCCTCATCAATGGAAATCAGCGCGGACTTGTGGCTGGTGTCGGCCTGGCTGGCAGGATGGTTTCCTCTCAGAATGGACCGCAAGAGAAGTGTCCAGTGTCATCACTAAAATATTCTTTACCCACTTCAAATCTGAAACACTTTAACCCACTTTTTTTTATACAAGTTGTATTGCTTAGATTTTTATCCTACTTTATCTGTGTTCTCCTGTTCTACTTAAGATTAAATAATGAATTCTGTGCTTATTAATTTTATATAGAAAACAGATTTGCTTTGGTTTGCTTGTAACTGTGTACAGTATAATTAATAAATGGTTAACTGTTATAATGTATTATAATGTTGGCAAAACTTTTCACGCTTTTGTTGCATCTAACAAAAAGTCCTTGAAATATGCTTAAAATATCATCTCATAATTTTATAGTCTGCAAGCTAAGGTAAAAGAAAAGGAGTGGTGTACTTAGCCTCGTGTAGAAAGGTCTACACAAAGTTGAAGTCTACTGTGTTGTAATGCTTCATTTGACTATATATATATACAATATATACAGCCTACATTAATGTTTCAATAACACCCCTATAGCAATTCAAGCAGCTTCATTATGTATGATAAAGTTTTGTAATTTACGCATATCTCAAGTACAAAAATGCATTTTGGCAGGATATTGAAGGCGAATTATTGTAATATAAAGAAATTTTGTTTACTGGGAATGCAATAAAAGTGCGAGCATTACGAGAAGTGATGTTGGCTTATTTATACATTATGGTGTGTGTGTGTTTTGTTATGTCTTCAAACATTTATTTACATCCTTCCTTCCATTTATTATTTCTTCCTTTCTGTCATGCATTTTTCCTGTGTACCTTCATTTTCTTTTCTTTTGTGTTTCATACCTGGTATAAGGAGAACATGTGCGAACAAATATATCCTATTTAATTCCATGCCCTGCACCGGCAGTGGAAGGTTTGTGTGATGTATTCTGTTGTTTTCTATCATCCAGCACCGGTCGCTCAGAGTACAACAGTCTCTACCACCTGACGATGCTGTAGCTTTATCTGTGTTCCCTTGACACAGGTTTTCTAGGTTAGCAAAAAATTTGTTATAGACACTGTTTGTTGTTTGAAACCAACTACTTGTGAACTAACTCCACTTCCAAACATATCCTTCTAAAGTCTAAATGAGCTTCTCTCAGTTACCACTATGATCAACCACAATTATTTCAGGCAAGCTTCCATCTGTCTTTTAGGAAGGCTGCTGTAAAGCTGTCTGGAAAAGAAACTCTTGACCTAATCGTCATTAGTAATTATAAACCAGTGTCTAATATGTCTTTTCTATCAAAACTAGCTGATAAAATTGTAATAAAACAACTCTGGATCACGTGACAACACACATTCCCTCCATGGTTCAGTCAGCACATGGAGTTCTTCATCCTACTGAACTGCTTTTGAGTAGGGTCGAATGTCAATAAGGTCTTACAAGAGCCGTGACAGAGAACCAAAGCCTGTGCTTTCTGCATGAACTCATAGAAAGAGGTGAATGACACGACCAAGTGGGTGGATACAGACTGTGACCAAAACAAGCTTCAGAACCAATCTTGATGACCCTTGAACTTGATAGTCGTCGACTCAGATGTAAAATCCCGAAAAACTGAACACAATGAGCTCGACAAGACCTTGTTTTTCTCATTTCTAGAAGCTACCACCTCAGAGGATGAGTCACTCACTTGTTACAGCTTCTCTCCCTCTCACATATTCTCAAAAACAAGTTGTTCCATCTTTTGAGCCCAGTTTTCAAAAAAATATTCCTTTTTTCAGAAAACCAAATCTTCTCAGAAATTTGTCATACTCAAAAGTGGGTTATTTTATGAGTCATGCGGATTTTCCCGAAGTATCCCCAAGTTGTGATGTTGTTAAAAATAACTGGCAACATATATACATGCTACTCACTGAAGCTCTTCAAAGGGTTTTGTTCAAGCAGATCTTGTGTCTGACACCCGGACATCAGGAGCTGTCGACTGGACAGGTAGAAGCTGACTGTATGTTCATTGTTAATTGCTAATTGCAACAATATTGTATGTTGATTGTTAGTTAAGTGACATACACCATCAACTTCTATTGTCGAGACAAAGGTTTTTATTCCTTTGTTTGTTATCACGTCCTGCTTTTATCCACTCGGCAATTTTCTGACTGGTGATGAAGTCTCTAGCATGCTCTTTCCCAGTTTTATTAGGTAATGGTTGCAGAGTTTTGATGAAGCTCTACGGTAAGTCATGTTTTTAATTTTGATGATGACAACCATGGTGAAGTAGGAGAGGAAGGATCAGCATCTATTGTAGGTAGAACTATAGTGGCTACTGTGCCAATGTCACAAATAGTCGTTCTTTTCGCAGAGAAAAAATTATATTGTTGGCCATCCCATAGTTTGTGACACCGAATTCATCATTGCTTCTTTCTTTACTTCATTTTAAATATCTCAGTAGCTTTCATTTAAGTGTGAGCCCTGTTGATATCTCTTACAGCAGACGCATTTCATTTCCTGTTACTTTCAAGTGGCTTTGATGGATGTTGAATGATGCAGGGAAAGTGTACAGTATGTATTTGTTGTTGACAACCTAATTTTCCATTCTTCATCTCATATGAGCATTTCTATACACTTTCTTTGTGGCTTGTGAAAGTTATATTTGTACAATTCATATTTTTATCAGCTTTTAGACATAAGCAGCTTCTGCATTTATGTACATTACCATAACATTAAAACTATTTGCTTCAACTACAGTGACTGTAACATTTCCATAATGGAAATGAACACCTTCAGCAAAGTTAAGCATCAGAATACAACAGTAGAGAGAGATTGCCCTGATGAAGGCCCCGGTATTCCTTTGTTTATCCCAACCAATGCCAGGTGTGCAGCTACCTGAGATGCGCACATAAGAAGACTTGAGGAATTATCTAACCCCACTAGATTTCAAGCTTTTTGTAACAGTGGATTTATTAACTCATCTATTCAAGTATTCTGATGATAATGCTCTAGCCCAAAGTGTTGAAAAACCTTCATTATATGTTGCATGACCAAAGAAATTTAACCTGATAACTTGTATTTCTTATTTTGACTTCTTATGTACATGGCAGTAGTTCAAACACCAAACATACACCAAGCAAACACAAGGTCCTCCTTTTTCTAGACTGTAGGTCAGAAAGTTTATGACAAGGGATAGAGTTATCACAGTAGAGACTTTTATAAAAGTATGTTATTAAGAAACTGGAAACAACACCTAATTGTTCAGTTAGATTTCTACATGAATATTTTAGGTATAAATTCATGAGGTTGTACCAGTCAGAATGTTTCTTTTGATGAAAGAATGGTAATTAAAAAAAGAGCAGCCATTTTAGGCAGTATATAAAAGATGCACCATCAAGGTGGAGGAATGAAGGTGTGGGTCTTTGCAGATTCCAAGAATGGGTGTACATATGACATTAATGTTTACACTGGCAAGGAAGGAAAAGTTTCTATGTATGGATTAGCATATGATGTTATCACGAGATTTTCCAAAAGTCTGAGCCATGATGGGTGCAAGGTCTATCTCGATAACCTTTAATATACAGGTGTTTAGTTGATAAAGGACTTACTGACTCATGATACAGTCTGCTGTGGAACAGTTTTACAAACTAAGAAGTCAGTTCCTGCTGAACTTAGAGAAGCAAAAGTGCTTGCTAAAGGAGTCAGATGGAGATGGAAAAGATAAGGAAATCTGTTATTTTTCCAATGGTTGACTGAGCTTATCTGGTTGACTGACTGAACAGCTAGGTGGGACTGATGACAATGATGAGGTTCCAGCATACACACCAGCAACATCCCAGGCACATCCACCACCAACCTCTCGCCCTATTCAGCAAACTTGAACCGACAAACCCTTCAACTGTAAGAAGGTCTGAAAGAATTGAAAAAGTAGAAAGTAAAACATTCAGTGTTCCACTTGTGGAAAGAACTTCTGCTTTACCGAAACCAGAATCTGCTCGTCGGAGTGGCATAAGTGATGGGATGATAGGACAATGATAGGGATGTTGACAAATGTATTTCCGCTGTGGATTAATAATAAACTTGTCTTGTCTTGTCTTGTCATGGGTATTGTCTTGTTTTTCATTTTATTCTCATTATTTTAGTCAATATCTTTCCATACTATAATATATTGTTTGAAATTTGTAGTTATAAATTGTTTAGCTAGATTGATAAAATTCAAGTTGTTATTATTATTGTTACATTCTCAGTGATAAATGGTAAATCTGGAATTTAGTGATTGGTGGCTTTGTGCTTTGCTAATGTGAGCAATTTCATGCTAATTTCATGTAGTTGTCCAGAAAATACAAATTTAAATATCTTGTATAAAATTAAAGGAATATCTATTTTAAATATCAGAAAGGCTTTAGCTGGAGACAGAAATAGTTCTCTCGTCATGATATTAAATTTATGATTTACTTTATGGGTCATGCCAAATATATCATGGAAATTTCAATCATATATATCTCATTTAGTTTTTACTTTCCTTTTGACAATTTGTACCTTGGAATCAGTCATTTTCCTCTAGTTTGATATCACCTAGCTCATTTTTTTTCATCATTCTGCACTTGAAAAAAAAGCTCTTGTGTGATAACACAAAATAAAGCAGCAGAGACCTCCAAACCAGTACAGACAAACAACAAAAGCTCAAATAAATGTAAATAGAATTTAATAAAATTGTGTCATTTTAAGGAGAAATGTTTGTACATTAAGATTTTTATAATAAAGATACAATGCAAGGCAAAAAAATTCCTTTGTGATATTGATTATAGGCATTGTGCAGATCCTGCTAACAATTGATTCATAATTAAATTAAAGATATTTCAATATCTTCACTTCCTTTGGCTTTTTCCATTTAATAGGGTTATGCAAAATTATTCATTTCCATTTATTTTGGTATACAATAAGCCTACTTTTGTAATATATTTGCCTTTGATCAGAGAAGCTTTGCAATACAATACAAAGCTAAGTAGCAGAGCACCCGAAGCCTGTTGGGGCCGTAGTGTAGGTATATACAATAGGGCAATATAAGGAACTCGAGGACAAACGTCTTGTTTCCGATTTTACATTGATGTGCCTAGACTCCTCTGGTGGTATTTTACCCCTAGGTGGCAAAGATATCCTGGCAGTGTTCTCGGGAGGGGGGTGTCTTTGCATCGCATTGTAACTATGACAACAACACGCCTTTACTCGAGTTCTCCATGTTTCCCCAAGGAAATGGTTTACTCTCGCTTCCTATCATCTGCATCAGTGTAATCTGAGTTAAGGAAATCCTGTGTATTAGTAAAATAATATGCTATGGCTTTGCGACAAAATTGTAAGTGAAAGCAAATGCAGAGAAATATGTTATCATTGGAGATTAAAAAAAAAAAAACCGTGCACAAATGTCGAATACCATTTCTGAAAAGTTTCGAGATAAAAACATACGTACATCACCAGGTGTCACTCTAACATGAAGTGTGCGTCTAACCCCCTCTCTCTATCTCTCTCTCACACACACACGCACATTTCTGTCTCTCACTTCATGTAGTCATGTACGTATTTTAATCCCTTCAAAAAAGGACAAGGAAGGACTCCGAATTCGTCACAACAAGGTCCATGACACAAACAGAGAGAGATCAACCACAAACTTGTATTACTGGACTGCTGGCGATGACAATGACAATGACAATGATCATCTTTTTTGGTGCCAGTAGGTAATTTAAACATGGGAAAGTGGTGGACGGTGCGAGGCAGACGATGTTTTCCAGTTAACTACTAAAAAGAGGCAGTTTTGTACAAAGCTTCCGGTTTAGTCACATTCATTGTTAAGGGTCGCCAAGAATAACAGTGAAAAATTTCCCGAGAGGCTAAGTTGGTCTCGGCAAACAGCAGTCCACCTACACACTTCCAGGGATCAACAACCCAGAGGTCAGGATTGTACATGGCTTATCTCAGGTTGTCAGGACTTCCGTCAGTGTTGAGTAGGCGGATTAGTGTACAGACACTTCTGGGCATGGTGATGTCTGTCATCTTGTATCTCAAGAACATAAGAAGAGGAAGGGGAGACAGATATAGAGAAACAGCATCTTGAACTGTGCTTGAATGAAGCTATAAATAGACTTGCATACGTCACCTGTACAATAAGTATTTCTATTTCTCAGGTATCATCGCTACAATGGTCTTTCAAAAGCTGATCACGATCCTTTACAAATATCTTTCGTCACCATTAGGAACTTTTGATAAAACAGTTCCAGTGTTCGATTTCGCGTTCTTCATCTCTTATATTCACCACAGCGGGCTTGGCCGACAGATGGCGTGGCGGTCGTGTTCACTACCGATCCAGAATTGGCCATGTAGTGTACATTAAGAGGCACAATTTTTTTTAACAAATACTTGAAAGAAAAAACGAACAAACATAGTACTGTGTTAGATTTTGTTTCCAGAAAAACAAAGGATGGCAGAGCTGCGGCTCTACATGAAGCTGTTATTTGGTCGCCAGTTGGTCAGTGGCTGAGTACACAGGCCTGACGAGAGGGGGGGACAAGGGGGTCTGGTGTACCCGGGCCCGTGGCTGTCAAGGGGGCCCGGCCTTGGTCAGTGGATTTTTTTTTCTTCTTTTCCTTTTCTTTTTCTTTTAAAGAAAGGTCTAAGGACAGAACACCCAAGCATTACACATGCAGAAGTTGAATTTCAGGTCTGTAGAATACAATTTCGGGGAAAATAATTTACGATTACAAGTACAAGGGGCCTGGAGAGGTCGTCTGTCCCGGGGCCCGGTCTGGCTCTCGGCGGCCCTGTGAGTACAGCTCATGACTCGGGATCGGCCATACTATCTACTGCCGGAACTGGGTGCCAACAACAATAACAAAATATATACAAACAAGTAAAGCGAAAAAAAAGCAGAATATTACGATAGATTTTGTTTCCAGAAAAAATGGCGGCTGCTCTACAGAGAGCTAGTGAGCGGGCGCCACGTGGTCAGTGACTGAGTACAGCTCTCGACTCGGAATTCGAGACCGGTCATAGTGTCTACTGCCGGAACTGGGCAACAAAAACAATAACAAAATATCTACAAACAAGTAAAACGAAAAAAAAGCAGAATATTACGATAGATTTTGTTTCCAGAAAAAATGGCGGTGGTAGAGCGGCTGCTCTACAGGCAGCTACTGAGCGGGCGACACGTGGTCAGTGACTGAGCACAGGTCACCAGTCGGTACTCAGCAGTTTCCTGGGTTCGTGTGTCAGACACTACCAGCGGAATCAGGTACTCGACTGGGGTCTCCTCATGGTCGGTGTCCAGGCTGGAGCAGGGTGTCTCAACGTACAAGTTGAAGTCAGGGATGGGGGGCAGGCTCACTCCATTCTTGAGGCTGACTGTACCAACATCATAAACCACAGACACTAAACTCACTAGCTGAACTATTGTAATGATATTGATATGTAAACAAGTACCATTATAGTTTATTGGTAGTTGGTGTCACAGTCATCTGCTGTGTACCATTGACTATGTTCTGTCTGGTCATCTCCAGTCTCCTTGGATGTTTACATACCACCTGATTGTTGGACTGAGAGGTCTGTGTCACACCAGGCCATCATCTTTTATTTATTTTAAAATGTGTTGCTTGGTATACATTGATAGTAGCTGTCGTAATACTCGATTTTTCTAACATAAAGACTAATTGTAAGTACTTTATGTGAGAAAACTCCATATTATGGTTTATTCTTTGCCTGTTCCTGATGTATGATTGTGACTTAATATAAGCTTAATGTATCATTATGGATTATCTTTCTACTGTGAACCACACTTGCTGTGTACCTCTACATCGCTTTGGTACAGCTCCAATTTCATCATAAATGTCTGTTGCCGGGTCGCCGAGGGTTTTGGTTGGTAGTGGGGTGTCTGTGGTGTATGAGACCATCCGAGCCTTTTGGTGTCCGTGTCTGAGGCGTGTTTCATCAAACCCTCTTCTGACTAGTGGAGAGAAGAAAATGTGTTTTAATGAATTGCAAAAATACCTCTGCTTCAGCAAATAAGGACAGAGACCTAATATAAGATTTTCTTAAAATGCATAAAAGCGAGGCTTGAAGAATGGATGAAGAGAACAGCGTGAAAGAAGAAAGAAAGACACAAATTTCAGTACACAATAATAATGTTTTTTAGGGGTTTTGTATATCTATTAATGTATCTCTTGTGGTATTCCTCTAAGCACCTTCTTCAGGTTACGCTTAAAATTGCCGTTAGAGAAACAGACGGACAGACAGACACATAGTCATATATTTTTCTGTCGTTAATCCAGAATTAAGTTACCACTCATACTAATGAGCATGATGACGTGTAGAAAAGAGCCTTAATGTCGATCTGAAAAGAACAAACATGGGGAAATGTTTGATCAAGTTTTGAAGATTTCACATGGTCTTTGGATATAAAAACTTTCACAAGCATAATAAAAATGAATGGATGAGATACAGATATCATAAAGCTTGTTATAAACTTGAGTTCTGTAAACAGTCAGACACCAGGACAAAATACATTCTTTGACCTCGAGAAGAATAAGTTTCACCTCTCCTGCGGCATGCGATGGCCGTTATGATGACAGCTGCGATGGCCACCAGACACACAGCAGTCGACGTGCTGATGACTACGACCATCGAGTTGTCGTTCTTGGACTCCGTGTCATTGTCATTGTCATTGTCATTGTCATAGTCATTGTCATTGTCATTGCCTTTCACGTGAGACGCTTTAGCGCCGCCACCTGAAAACATATTTTGTTTATTTTGAGAAAGGTAAAACAATATACATCAACCCACACAAGAATACAAAGTGAATTACACACAGCACCGTGAAGTTCGATTACAAAATAATGTTTTGAACACAGGGCGTGATGCTCTGTAGGGTTCTGTTGTTTGGCGGTGCTACCCGGTCCAATCCTTTGATTCTCGTCACGAGGAAAGGACATGTACCCTCCCACCTGCGACCTCGGGTAGGTGAGGCAGCACACACAGTACAATAACTACGGTCGTCGATAGGACCTTTACTATCTTACACCTCTCGAGGGGAATGGGGAAACAACTTCCTCCCTTAAGTTCAGTCAATCGCTCACTCACTTCCGCCTTCCATGAGTGAGTGCCGTGCTCAATCAGATAGCATTCATCATGATGACATTCATCAGATGTTACATTACATGCTAAATTATACATTATATATTATTAGAAAAGGCAGGGAACTTGTAAACCAATTGATTGATGTAAACATATTATTTACTGACGAGTCTAGTGTGGAGAGTTACTGACAATGTCAATACCGGCAGACGTGGGGATCAAAGTGCATGGAGCCGGGGAAGTGAGTTGGTTTCGGTTTTAATTCCATTTTGTTCCTGTATCTAATTCTCTCAATTTTCGTAGTATGAAGACAAAAGCTTTTATCTTACTTTCTAGGAAACAGCAAGGACAACATGGATTAAAAGACGACCAGAACTCGCGGAAGGATTTAAAGTGGCTTAGAGGCATTTTGTCTTGTGATAATGAATTTCCTCTAGAAATTGGCATGGTCAACGACGACTTAGGAGATGGTCACAGCACTCAAAAACACGGAAGAATTAAAAGTCAAAGTGGCTTAGAAAGATTTTCGCAGAACTTCAGTCTTGTGATAATCGTTTGGTCAAGGCCACAAACCTCGGGGATTGCAACTTTGGACTGGAGATAAAGAAACCTCGGAGGCCAATATTTGTCTTTAGTTTATTGCCCATGTCTTGGGGTTTTTGTTTCTGTGGAGCACGAAAACTGAAAACATGACTCTACTTCTACCCCTAGTAACACCCGTAGTCGAACACAAATGCAGGCACACACAGAGAGAGACCTTCCACACACATTGCAAATACAAGAATGTTCTCTGAAGCCGAAAGTCAAACAATAAAAACACCTGAATTTAATGTGACAGCATGTTTAAGTGGACTTTCTTCCTAGAAATTATTGTAAGACATCGGAACTCACTGTCAATTCTGAGGGTGACTCTTCTTTCCTCAAATGGAGTGTCGACCCATTTCCAGATGTAAGTCTTGTTGGTAACATTGGTCGTGAACAGCATCGGACCGAAGTAGGAGAGACAGAAACACCCAACTGAGGTTATTGAAACCTCGCATTTGTTGAACATACGGAATGTGCAGATGTTTGTGTGTTGAACATTGTCATCCCTGGAGATGATGATGGTGTAGCTAGTCTGATTCGGGCACTGTCTGCTGTCCAAGTAAAAGGTGAGGTTGACAGGACTGCCTTCAAAACCTACGATTTTTTCAGGCACTTGCACAAATTCAAGCTTTGAACCTGCAGACAAAAAAGCAAAAGATTATTCTAAAAAACATGATTGCAGTATTAGGACACGTGAATAAATATTTCATCTTAGTTCGCTTGTGTAGGGATGCTCATTTTAATAAAAGAAGAAGATATCAGATGTTGTTTTAGATAGAACAGATCGTTTATAAAATATTATGAAACATATATGTGCATGCAGGAAGTCCTAGACAAATCTGTTCATGGTGTGAAAGTTTAAATAAAATTTAAATAATTCTAGTATTGCACTAGTCTAATAATTTACCATGATAAAAATGTTCTTCGCACAAAATTTCACTTTTTATCCGAGTAATGTAGTGTTAAACACGCAAATCTGAATAATTTACAAATATACATTTTTCAATGTCTTACTTACATGACTTATTACCACTAATAATATCCTGCATAGAAATGAGAAAAGACAGAGACAAGATGATGACCAGGTCTGTCTTCATGTCTGTGCTTGTAGTTGCTGGTTGCTAGTCTGTCGACACCATCAGCTCCGACTCCTGACAGCCTTTCTACTTCCTCGTCAGCTTTTATATTGAATATTTATTTCTGCTTCAAAGAACTCTTGGCGTGTGGGAAGAGAGTCATCTGTGTTTGCTCGAAGAACTGGGTTTGTTGGACGATATACTTAAGTACATGAAGTGTGTGATTAATACCTTAATCTTCTTACAAGATAATACACACCATCAAGATGTGAGAGGTGTGTGTGGATGGCTGAGAGAAGAAAACTAATAACATGTCTTAAATGTCGTTCGAATCGTGATATTCACCAATCATTCTGATCTTTCTATTTTTCCTATTAGCTGTTGTGAAAACCATGAGCAGTGTGGGCCAAAAGTTTTGTGAACTCTAATAACACGAACACTGTTATGTTGTTTAGATAAAACTTGTCTCTTTATTTTCTAGTCCACCTGGCAAGAACCAAGTTAATACCCGTGTAACACAGCTTTATCAGGCATTAAATTTATAAGAATTGTATATGAATTGTAGTATATGAATTAACTCATTCGCAAGGTTAAAAACAGCATATTTGTAATTTCCAACAATTTTATAATAGTGTGTATCTATATATATAACCTAATAATTTATCCTGTTTCATCTGCAGTCTATGACTAGCCCATCTCTCACTCATACTCGACATTGTATATTAATTATATTGTCATGTCCCACATCCAGAGTAATTTGGGTTACATCCGGTGTAGTAAGAGAAATCACTTGTGGTAGAGTTCTCAGTAATGTTAGTACAAGTGCCGACCTGCTGAACATGCTATATACTTAAGCATTATTTTGATTCATTTAGGAGTTTTCCAGTTTACAAGAAACATGAGTATCTGTCAGGGAGGAGGATAAATAATTCGAGTGATCACGAGTTTGATAAATGTGTAGCTGGGAGTGAGGCAACAGAGAGTGGTGGTGAGTACAGATGTTCTCTTTTGCGAGTCTCATGGCCTCTTGCCCGAAAGACATATTTATGAAAGCCATTGAGGTCATTAACACGTGTGCTAATTGCCTAGAATGTGCATGACTGACTGCTGTACACGACAGTAAATTACTCCAGCATACCCCTAGGGTACGTGACATATACCGACATCGTAGACAGATGACCAGGGGTGGAACTGTTGATGGTCTTCTAAGAACAGCCAGTAGCCGTTTGTGTTTATTGTCTCAAAAAGGCAAGATATATTGTTTTTCACTCAGAGAATGTATTCTTTGAATCATCCGAGGCAGTTTAATATACTGTGCTTGAACTCGACTCTCTATTGACATAGCATGTTGTAAAGTATGTATAAAGTTATAATTTGTTACTGCAGATAGGAATCTGTCATTACAGTATATATTATTGAATACAATGTATGTATACATACTTCAAAAATTGATACTAAATGTACGAATATACAGAACTTCATGTATGAACAATATCGGGAATGCATGGATGCTAAACTAGGGACTGTATCGGAATGTACTGGAAGGTGTGCGAGATGTGTATGTCCCGCATTGTATGGAGTTCATCTGTCACGGGCTTGTATACTTTAACTGTCATTATTAAATGTCACCAAGTGTTATCGCATGTAAAATGCATTTCTCAGATTCAAGCAGCTAAGGGAAAACCCAATCACAAATTGATAAGAAGATTAAGACTAACCTTATTTTAGCAGAGAAGATAGCAGTTCATTGCTGGATGAAGTATGTACAAATGTTCCAGGTTGTCCGTCGTTGAGCCCAGGTGAGCAGCTTCAGAATGACAATCGTCGAGGTTTTTCTACTGACAGCATTTGTAATGACAACATTTACCGAATCCAAGAGTTTGGCACAAGGTCTGTACATGAATCTCTTTACCTGTTGAGCGTATTTTACTTGTTATACATTTTATTGCTCCTTTATGACACAAGTGACACGAGAAAGCAAATTCTGTCTTGTATGATGCCTTAAAGGCAAGTGCCTTTGTTTGTCATAAATAATACCAATCTTCTTTGAAAGAGGTAGTAAGTAGTGAGTTGATAAAGTCTCTAGCCTGCTACAAAAGTCTTCCTACCTTGGAGAAAGTTTTGTCGGGGTGAGCACGTGCCGCACGTTCAGTTCTGATGTTGTACCTGCCCCGTGACTGAAGTGATTTAAACACCTCGAGTAGAGCGCATGATTGCGCATACATACATACACTTTTTTCTAAGTGTCTACACATTCTTTGCTTATAATGTAATCAAGCAGTGGAGAAGAAAACAACATGTGGGATCCGTGGTCTGGGGACCTCTGACATGATGCTCACCTGCTACTTCCACCACAACGTGAATGCTCTCCAGAAGGACTTCACTGTGTATCTCTACAAAGGCGAACAGAGCCCAAGTAAGTATGGCAAAATGTAATAGTAAATTAAACAAACGATTTAGCAATTACCAGCTCACTAATTACACTCGCTGGCTGACCCCTGGTGTTGACCTGATGGCTTAGTCACTGAGATAGCACGGGGCGGGGAGGTGATGGGGGCGGGGACAGGGGGGAAGAGCTGGCTGCTTTGTCGGTCGTGCACAGAATAGTAATTATATTAATAGATATCTATGAGTAAAGCTCTGTTTGGCGTTTTTCCACCAGTGGAAGTGGTATCGTGCCAGTGGACTTCGGAGATTTCCTGCTACGTGGCCCCTGGGTACGAGTACGAGTACGACGGTGATGTTAACCTTGATCACACCAACGTCCGGATACTTAAAGCAGCCACCGAGCATGTTGGGATGTACACCTGTCTGGTGATTGGCGAAAGAAATCCTGGAACTTGCAGTCTTACCGAGGAACAAAGTAAGCTTAAAAAAAGAAACTGACAACACCTCCTTATTATGGTTTTAATTTATTAGCTCATCCTCACTTGACATAGACGCTTGAAAATCCGAAAAAATTAACAAGTAAATAAGGGCTACTTATGGCAGACAATCAGAACATATTTAACAAAATAAAAATAAAATTGGATACAAGTGCAGTAGTTCCCTCTTTTAAATCATTGTTCTTTCTGTATTTGGCATTACATTTTATGACACCTGGCACGGCGATGAGTCTTAATTATCAATCATTCCGGCTTACTTCAAACTTATACATCATCATGCTTACAGTAGAATACAGTAAATCTCATTAGTGATCAAGAAACTTGCATACTGCTGGTAGGCTAATCAGAATGTGGTCATTAAAAAAGCGAAACTGGATACAAGTGTGTTCTTTAAGGCAAGATTTTGTTTACAGTTCAGAAGAACTCGCTGTCGACCACTCCGAACACAAAGCTGACCTCCACGACTCTACCTGGTGCGTTTTTAATTAGTTCACTCATTAGACACTAAGATAGAACATTGTGCCTGATAGTAAGTTATAACCAACGTATACGATCTGTTGATGAACGGTCTTTAATGTTTATTTTCCTTATGTTAATTATTTAATAAATTTATTAGGTCTTTGTTCTTCTTATGTAAAAGTAATGTAAAAATAGCCATTCCTCGGAGAAACCTCTTTGCCTAGAGCTCTGACACACACACAACTTTTATTCATTTTTATTTCACACTTACATACACATCTTCCACCCGCCATCCCGACACACAAACTGTAACGCGTGCGCATGCGCATACACACATATCCTATAAGACATACCTAGACACACACACAACCAAACACTCTATAACATACACCTAGGCACCTCCATAGACAAGAAGATAAAGTCGAGTGTAGACATAAATTTAGGAAAGCAATGCGAGTGTTTAGCGAGAGAATTTCATCGTGATGTCTTCTGTCAACAGCACAAACCACAACAACAACAACAACATCTCTACTTCCTGATGATCGACAGTCACAAAGGACAGATGAGCAGAACTCAGCATCCAGTCAGCTTTCGGATGGTAAAGGTAAGCTTGTTACACTTATGAGCAGGATGTGCCAAATAGAGCTAATTAGTTTTACATTTTCTGCTCATTTATTTTAAAATAATTGCTGGACTGAGAAATATTACAGACAAAAATAACCTATTACTGCAAACATTATTGGTGTTGGGATACAAGTGGAACAATGTATTTCCTATAATCTGGTGCAGATGTACCCGGAGGAAGGTTGGCTGAAGAGCTTCAGCAGACAAGTCTCCAGGGCAACACTCTGATTTATGTGGTTCCATCTGGTTCATTAATTGTCTTCGTAATTATACTAGTCATCGTACTTTGTTGGAGGAGGTAATTTCGGCAGGCTAGAAAATAAACTTTTACATGCTTAGTAATATTAATTCATTTGTAAAGAATCTGTGTGTGTGTGTGTGTGAGTGTGAAGACCAAATTCCTCACTTTTACAATTGTTTCTCTTCTTTTCTTTTTCTACGCTGTCCATGTAGTCCTAGCTGATTATTTTCAATTTTTTTCTTGATTTTCTGTGACCTAATACTACATCAATGCTGTATTTGTGTAGGCATATAGAAGCTCGACGAAGAAGACGAAGAGACCTCGTCAGTCACTCCGCACTGACAACAGGACATGTAGATGCTAGCAATGTGTAGTAACAACAGAATGAGACTATCATACACCTTCATATGCTCCAAGATGACCACTTCATCCCCTTGAGGTGACTGTCACTGGGGGACTGGGAGGCAGCATCTGGCAGTTGGTTGTGGGACCGTTACTAAGGGCTGAGGCAGGTCAGGGACATGAAAGTGTCAAGTCCTTGGTGTTTGTCACTTCTTCCTCTGCCGACATCTTCATCGTTGAAAATGTCCTGAAGGATCTTCTAGTCATCTAGTGTGTTATTGCAGCTTACATGAACACAGTGGACAGACTCATGGTGTTTTGCTGTACCCACTCCTCATGTCTATGTGTATATGTGTGTAAAGACTGATGCTCTCAATGCACGGTACAACAATGGTGACAAAAGTGTGAAGAACTCTCACAGAAAAAACAAAACTGAATTTAAATATTACACAAAGTTTAAAACATACAATTAATTTTCCTCTAGAGTGCTTACTCTACTGCTAAAATGTTGTAATACTTCATTTTCTTCCTCAGGGTATTTGGTCTGAGTTTAGTCAGTCTTCGCTGTTTGATAGTCTGCTTTTAGAGTATCGAGTGGAATATCTCTTAAAGATTCTTCTGATAATTGAAACTGTTGCTGAAATCGCTTATGATGACCTTTTCTGCAAAAATATTATCATTCCAAGTAAATTGTCAAAATATATTCTAAAAGCCATTTCAGGGTCTTCAAGTCAATAAAAGCATCAGCATCATAAATGAGAAAAAGCTTTTCAAAAGGCGGATGAAAAGAGAAACCAAGCAACTATCACCTAGATGTAGAAATACTCAAACTGTAGAATGGCTGGGCAATGAAGAGATTTGCCTGAAATTTTGCTTGTAAATGTAAATATGTGTGTGTGTGTTTCTGTGTGTGATGGGGAGAGAAATGTTGTGTGTGCATAAGTTTGCAGAGGGGCGGTGATTGTGGACAGTGATTTTGGCGAGCGCGTCAATAAAGCAAAAGAAAGACCAACACTTACTTAATTCTTATATAATTTTTTTTATATTTTAAACAATTTTTTACATAATTTTATATAATTTATATATAATTTTTAGGTAATTTTACATAATTTTTAATACAATTTTTATATAATTTTATAATATAAGGTTATATATATTTTTATTTTTCATATTTTTCATATTTTAAATATAATTTAATATATTTTTTTATTTTTCACGTTTTTCTACAAAATGAAAAATGCTTTCATGAGTTTCTGACAATAAAGTGACATTTAGCACATCATCTTTTAATGTTTCTTGCATTTGTATATTACCACCCGCTGTAATTTATTTGTATACATTTATGTATATTGACGTTTTCTGATTATTATAATAAGTCTTCCCCTGTATTGCCAAATTTTCATTTCAGGTGTGATTTCCCAGATGAGAACATTAAAAAACTGTGTCAGTAGCAAGCAGCGTTTGTCAAAATTTTCCCATTTCTTTTTTTGAGTGTTAATGTTGAGTTGTTTTACCACGTCTTTTAATTTCTCTTAGTGAGATAATAAAGTTAAATTGAATTGAATTGAATATGTTGACCATGCTATTTTTTTGGCATCATGCTTCAATTTAAATTTTAAAAACCAATCCAGGAATAGCAAGACATCAATACAATTGTGTAAATTATTTCAAAATCCTCACAACATTGGGCAGCTGACAGACAGACATTGAACCTGGATATAGATCAGACTACTCAATGATTACACTTACTTTTCACTTAGACATTAGAGAAATTCAATATCTGTTCTTCAAATACATTAATTAGTTAATTAGCTTAATAAAATACGAAAGGTCATTAAAAGAGTTGGTTGCCATGGTTCTGCGTTTTACATCAAACCTAAACTGTCCCCGAGGGTGATCGGATCGAACTCTGACCTCCGACCTCAACAGAACCCTGCAGGGCAGCAAGATGGACACTAGTCAGACTTCAGTTGCCCTCAAGTTTCATTGCACGGCTCACGAGTCCCTCCTCTGCTCTTCTCTGCTCTTCCGCGAGCACAGGCCGTAACGACTTGTGATTTAAAGTAGAAAAATAAGATTTATTGAGCATACAAAGCATCTAGAGGGTGTCCAGTCCTCTCCCTGCTATTGGTTCTTCCAATGTTAAAATGTTGTTATTTGCGTCGACGTCTACCTCTTAAGGTAGTGCAAGTTCTGATGGCGTAGTTTTGTTGTTGTTGTTTCCACGGTGACAGCAGGTAGTCAGGACACTCCCTTGTTTCACGGTTCTCTAACCCAAGGGTCTTTTCTCCCAAACCATGCTCTCTTGGCTTGAACCTCGGTCTCGAAGAATAGTTCGTTGGCTTTGGATTCGATTGTTGTCCCGACTTGATTCAACCACTTCTCTCATTCATTTGACACAAATAGTCGTCTTCATTATTAGGGAGAAAAAGAATGAGAGATTTACTTCCTCCAGTACTTTTTTTTACTTTAGTTAGAAACATACTGCTTGTGACCTGGTACTTACAGTTACAATACAAGCAAACTGGGAGTTGTAGGGAATGGAAAGTAGGCTAACAGGGAGATTGTTCAAGTGTGACGATGTTCTCGGCCAGGTAAATACCGGATGCCAAGGGCGTTGTGAACAGGTCCATTGTGATGGTGATGCAGCCACGATGACATCACATCGTCTCGAGCATCCGACAGTTCGTGGCCGAGAACATCGCCTCCTTTTTCACTCGGCCTTTTTGTGAATTTCCTTTTCCGTAAACTTGCGGAAATCATCAAGGGAAACCGTTTTGAAGGCCTGGAGGGTATCAAGACTGCGGTAACGACGGAGCTGAGGAGCATGCCAGAAGATAGAATCCTTTCAGCAGTGCGAGTCAGCTTTATTTTATAATAAAAATATTTATCTATGTATACAATTTTAATTTAAAATTTTTTGTATGTACTCATTCTTTTTGTTTAGTGAGTTATGTGTTGTCATCGACTTCACGTTTGACTTCTTGAATCGCACTGATAATAGGTCGCTGCTTGTGAGTGCATATCTCAACACCCCTTAAGGCCTATTCCCACGTTGCAATGTTGGGCACTTTGCGGGGTTTGCAGCCTCCGCAAGGCCTTGCCGAGTTGTGCACACGGCACGCAGAGAGGCCTTGTCGCTGGGTTGCAAGATATAGAGCGCGTTTCTATTTTCCCGCAAGGACGACCTTCCTTGTAGAGCTGTAGCCAATCGGAATGCTTGAACACAGTAGGCTCCCTTTCCACTCTTGAACAAAGGAGGTTCCCTGCATCGTGCTGCGAGCTCTCAGCCGACCAACACAAGACACTGTCGATTTGATGACAATCGTGTACTGTTTAGCGATTCAGTGATTAAAACACTGTTAAAGAATGCATGAATCAAGATGTGTGCTGCTGATGCTAGTGATGGCTTATATGAAATAAATAAGTGTAATGATATGCCATACCAGAAATACTGAGAATTTCGCCATAGAAACATAAGAAAACAATTTTTCTCACGATGATAGAGTTGCTTCATCACAAAACACTCTACATGATAAATGAGCAGCTTTCATAATCTTTGTTGATTAGCTTTTGTATTTATAAGATTTAGGATATTAAAGTCTTCTGTTTGCCTAATTTCAGAAAACGATGTGAAGCAGATCATAAAATGTGGCAGACGACATTCGCAAAAAGCGTCTGCACTCCCGTGAATCTTCCGAAGATATTTCTTTAAGCAGACACGACTAAGCTCCGAATCGGTTCCTTCGAGCTACCCACTCCCTCACCCACATCTTTTTTTCTTTCTTCTTCTCTCTCTCCTCTTCATGTAAAATAACTAGAGTCACCACAGTTGCTTCGAAAAGTATCTCGTCGTCGATGTTGCCTGCCATATTGTTAACTTCCCACAATGCAGTGTGCGGATGACGTCAGTTCGCAAGACACTTGTGTGGCCTTGCTACGTGGGAATAGGACGCATTGCGCAAAGCTGTCTATGCGCAAGTTCTTGTACAAGAAACATTGCAGCGTGGGAATAGGCCTTTAGAGGTGAGAGATTACTAAAGCATCATGAATCTGAAATCTGCGTGTGTGGTGTTCACTGCAACAAGGCGTGGCTATAAGTCCATTGTCACGGATCATTGACTTTTCTTTTTTCTTTTTTGAATTGCCGGCAGATCATCAGAACAAAGAGCTTGTTCACGCTTTGATAGCTCACAAAGGTATGCTACTCAAATATGAGCAATGACAGGGAAATATCAGTTATAATTGTTCATTAGCTCCACGTTCACTTGACACTGCATGCAGCTGTTTCCCAGGAAGACCGTGTTGACCTTTTGACCCAATTAGCCGGGTCAGGGCATTGCGAAATGTCGGATACAATTGCCAGCCTGTTGGGAATAACGCGGAGGGTGTTGTTTGTGTGCTTGTATGTGTGCTTTACAGATCGACACCACCCACAGCAAGAAAGGGTCTGACACCCAGACTAGTAGACTGAATTCCCCGGGTTTATCCCGCCGCTGCTTTTATTCAGTAACGGAGGATTTTCCAAAGTTCACAGGCGCCTACAAACATTTTACGGGGGGACAAAAGAATGGATGTCAAACCGATAATAGCCCAGGGCTAAGGGTGATAGCTCTTCCTGCTACAAATGATGTGTTGGAGTAACTTCCACCCTGAAACTACATTCAATTGAATGTTAGTTTGAAGTGTGGACTAAAAATAATAATTTAAACGCTTCGTTTACAGTTTCTTCTAGGTAGTGTGCCACCTCACACTTACACATATATCTGTGGTGTACTGTCTGTCCCTTTGCACATGCATGTCCACGTAGTATTACATTATATATATATGTAAACACTTATGATCTCAATGTACAGTACAAGAATGGAGACAAAAGTCTGAAGAACCGGCACAAAGAAAACTGAATATTATACAAAGTGTGAAATGAACAATTAATTTTATTCTAGAGTGCTTGCTCTACTGCTAGCTTGTTGTAATACTTTATTTCTTCCATTAGGATGTTTCCCCTGAGTTTAGTCAACCTCTGCTTTAGTGAGTCAGAAACACTCGGGTAGCATTTCAAAAATGGTGTAAGATTAATTAGAAACGAATTGCAGATCTTCGAATTCAAAACCAGAAAGTCATTAGAGACGGTTACTCTGAAATAAAGTCCGATGGAATTTCGGACACAAACCTCAATTTTTTTTTAAAACAGAAAGAATTACCAAATATTTCGGAAGGTGAGTGTCGCTTGGCAAGACCTTAAGGATGATGTTTTCTAGGGACCGACCGGTAGTAGTAGTGAGTAGGACCTGGATATTGGCCAGAGATCTCACCATAGTTATGGTCAGTTGTATTTTAGTAAGTTTTACCATGAAATGCTGCAAGTATAGAGCAAGACGAGGGCCTAGACACCTGAGAATTACAGGACTGAACAGGTGAGGATGTGGAACAAGGTCTGTGAATTGTTTTTATACTTCGTAACCAGTGTATTCTTCACCGTACACATGTAGATGAACGTTGGACGTCGGCAAAAGTTTGATCATCGATGTGCGTTCGCATCAATAACACTGTTCACAACCTTCGGAGTGTGTCCGTGCGAGCTCAATATTTTGTTTATTGTTCAGTGTGCAAAACTGTTTTTTTCATACTTAATATGGATAATGTACTCCACATCATGTGCGCTGTAATGTAATTATGCCTGGAGTTAATGGTGAATAGATAAAGGTGGGGTTGGTAGTCACTCATTAGTGTAGCATCCTAATTTACCACAGGATCTCTTCCTCTTTACTTTGCATCTCTCATGTTTTCATCCTCCTTTGCTCCTCTCACTCTATTTACGGACAGTTGTTTGCGACTTGTGGCAGCAAGGATCGTGCTCTCGTCAGAGTAGTTCGACTGTCAACTAACCCTTGACACAAGTGGAAGATTTTACTTAAGTCTCCACTGGTCTGGGCACCCTCTCCAGGCATGAGCTTGCCGAGACTTGCCCAGGTGCACTCCACTACACGCTCCCGCAGGATGACGAGACTATGACGAGAGTGTGACTCAGTAACGGTGCTCTATTCCAACGACTCTAAGGTCACGTGGCACACAAACGTGGATCACAAGGACAAATGCTTTGATACCTAACACAGGTACGCTAATCGAAGTCGACCTAGGGCACAGTCAACTGTTAATCCCAGGCTGGTGTAAATAGTGCGAAGTGTTTTGTTTGTATGCAAGTCCACCCTACAAACATGGACGTCACCCGTGTGAGTCTCGTGCTCCTTGTGCTCGTGTGCAAGAACGAGAAACAGCGTGACAACCAGACGCGTAGGCTGACGGAGTTCCCTCGGGTTTGTCCCGCTTCAGCTTTTATTCAATAACGAAGGATTTCCCAAAGCTCAAGAGTGTTTACAATCTTTTTACGAAATCAATCAGAAAAGAATCGATGAAGCTGACACACATTTGTGTGAGGTCAACGACGACAGCTATTCGTGTTCTAGACAATGTGTTCGAGGAACTTTGAGACCGGAACTCCATAGAATTGAAAACTAGGTTGAAGAGTGTTGACTATAGATAGTAACAACCTACACACTCCATAGACTAACTTTTTGTAACTATGCCACCTCACAATTAGCTATCAGTAGGTGTAGGCACACTTAGGACATGCGTGCATCAGAGGGCTACGATACCACCATTTTTCAAAAACCAACAGGGTGGTTTTTCCGAGTACGGCAAATGAATCTCTTGTCCACCACTTTATCAGCAGCCATCGAACAGAAATGGTGTTGTAGGTGGGATACCGTTATGTGCTGAAGGAAAGTCTCCTACCTCGGGGTGTATGCCATACTATCACCACAGACAAACTAAATTACCTCGAACGCTGGTCTTTCTCTTCACTTTGTAAGGTAAGTTGGAGATAAATTGTAGACAACATGTGTTTGTTGTGTCTGTCCGCTTCATTGCGTGTTATTCATGCGAACGAGTGTGCAGAGGGCACATGCAATACACAGTCACACGAGCACACGCACAGACAACAAGAGGCGCACGCACGCTAACGCACACACATACATAATTAACTCTTGTTAAAGACTTCCTCATGTAATAAATCATGTTATTCCTATTGTCTGGTCCACTTCAATAAAAATGGCTTTGAACAGGACGACGCGTCTCAGGTACACAGTTGGTACGATCTATTTCTGGAGCGAATTCATCAAATTATTAGTGATATGGGAATTTCCCGAAAAGATAGACAGTAATGTCTGTGGGAAAAGAGCATCAGAAAACACATACACTATCTCACATAGTACTAATTTAGAAGTTCTTTTAAGGGTACTTGTCGGTTAACCACCCAGTGACTACTCTCATGCTGTCAGTTAAGTACATTCCAGATGTAACGTCTGTTGTCTGGCTTCCATGCCCACAGGATCATTGTCTGAAGAGAAGTGCAGTCACACCACCGACACTATATACCAGTGACTACTTGCATACACCAGGTAGGACAATCTAAAGGTAACCTCTGTTGTCTGGCTTCCATACCCACAATATCTGTGTTATCTGAAGAGCAATGAAATGTCGCAACACTTCGAGTCTGTATCCACTTTGTCCAGCTGTGAAGTGAGTGTTCTCGGGGGAAGTGAAGTGCTCTCCACTACTACTGTTAGTTTTGCAGGCTGGGTTTCTACCTCTCCTCGCTCTGTGTGCCATTTGTTGGTCGGTTATTGTCAAGTCAGTGACTTTACTCTAAGGTCAAGTGTTGTAATAGCTTCCCGTCGCATTGTGTATTGTTTCCTTGATTCCCCCGCTGTGTGCTTTAATCTTCTCCGTAATTTTCCCACTTACCGCTCATCTTCCGTTATATTAGATAAAAGCAGGGTACAGACAGCGGGAAAACCGTCCTTAAGTCATCTTTTGCCATTTTGATGATGATGATGATGATATGGATGATGGATGATGGATGATTGATGATGATTGATGATGATGATGATGAGGGGGAGGAGGAGGAGGATGTAAGTGTGAATAGGAGGAATATAATGAGAAACATCTGGGTGAGCGCGAGCAGTGCTATTGTGCCAATCTCAGAAGTATTAATTTATTTTATTTTTGCAGTGACAAAAGCATCGTAATCTGTTTACCTTGGTTATCACATAGTCTGTGACACTGAAACATCTTTCATTCATTCTTTCTCTTCAATATCCAAACTCCTTTCATTCATGCAGTAAAAAAAAGTTTATTTCTTTAATCGTTTCTCCGCCTTTGAGATATCGTATTCACAGCAGGACAATTTTTCTAACTGTTGTTTTAAAGTAATTATCACCAATAATGTAATTAATGATGCAGTGAATGCAAGTGAATACATATAGGCAATTGTTAATTTTTGAGCAGTTCTCATTCAAAAGCAAAGGTGTTCACAATAACTTTACAAGCGTTCATGTTCATTATCCTCAGAGAAATTCATACTTCGAGGAAATTGAAGCAGCAAAATGCGACAATAAAAAATGATTCCTTCTGTGTAAGGTGTAGGAAGTTTCACACCTACGAAGAGAGCGAGGCAAGGTAGTGGGGACAGTAGCCTTATCATCGAATGAGAGTTTTCTGACGTCATTACCAACCGGCCTAACGGTTCTGGTGTCTGTACAAATCTCGCCTCAGGCTACAGAACGAAGACATAACTGTCATGTTGACCTCACCATTGCTTTTAGTCCCCTGATGCACGTGCAGTTACAAACATTTCTCTTTTTTCTTACAGTGTGTGATATGAAGGAAATCGGTTTTGCATTAGTAAAAACAAGCCATGCTGTCGTTCAACGACAAGGTGTTTAGAAGATAATGTCGTCAAGTTTACAAATACAAAAAGATAGTTTATAATTATTGATGCACAAATTTACACAAATGTCAAAGGTCAAGTGGGATACAATCTATTTGATGATTGGGTAAAGCTCAGAGCGAGATAGCATTTTTCAAAATCGGGATCAAGAATCTACCTTCGTTGGAGATACCCGGTTACGAACATCACCATGGTATCACACTACCACACAGTCACCTCTGTATATCTCATAGATTCTTTCTCTTACAGCTGTACATGTAGTTCTGTCACTCAAAAATAATGAGTTGCCTTGGCAGGCCCATAAATGTTGTGCTGACATTAGAATCTAATTTTTAACGGTTAATTCCCTCACACTCTCGTCGCTGAAGAGGGTGAAGGTCCACTTGGGCAACAATCAAACTCTCTCCGCCGTCTCTGGCGACGACCAAACGTGTGCTTATCGAAAATGCAACACAGTAGGTTGTGGTTAGAGACAGGTGAACTTTCACTTCACAAAAATTTAACACCTGGTACAACGTGGTTGGGGACAGTCAAATATCCACTTAGCAAACTGTGGCATTCTGGACTTTTATTCCGATCTTTTTGTCCAGTTTCATTGCATACGATGTCTTTCCACTTTCTAACGATCTTTATTTCCTTCTCTCGAAATTCTCGACTGTCGCTCTCAGGGATTCGGACCATGACTGACGATATTTACACTCATTGGCTTTGTTCAGTGCTTTCGCCTCTAGAGCAAGGGAGGCAACAAGCGAGAGGTCACTAGGGTCGTGACACATGAGCAGAAGGAAGTCATCAAGACAACTGTCAGGGTTGTACATAAGTAGTTTTACACTGTCAAGGTTTCAATCTGATGAAGAGCTGGAACCACATGATGATCAGTTGTGTCTGGGTACAAACATCATGTCACGAGTTTAACCTCTGTGTGTACATGACTGTCTGTATCTCGAAAACCGAAGAAAATAATGGTGGAAGTGTGGGGTGGGTCGGATCTTGCCCTGAGTTTACACTTAAAACTGAACCCTAGAACTCCAAAGATTTGTAGGCGCCATACTGGAATGGCATACCGTGAAAAAAAAAAAACTCGGAAGGGTGACGAAAGATGTTTGAAAAGATCCCTGTCCGTTGATGAAAGACAATTGTAGCGATGATACCAGAGAGATAAAAATACTCCTACTGTACAGATGATATACTTAAGTCAATTCAAAATTGAAAGAATTAAGAGACTTTTGATGCCGCATTCTCCATTTCTTATTTCTACACTGGTAGACCTTGCCCACAGATGGCGTAGCGGTCGTGTTCGCCGCTGATTTGGGATCGGCAATATTGTCTACTGCCAGTATTGAGCTCGAACAAAAACAAAGAAATATCTACAAATACTTGAAACAAAAAAGGAAGTATATTAGATTTTTGTTCCCAGAAACAAAGGCGGCAGAGCGGCTGCTCTACATGGAGCTACTGAGCGGGCGGTAGTGGGCCTGGGACTGAGCACAGCTCACCACTCGGAACTCCGCCATTTCCTCTGCTCGCGTGCCAGCCACCACCAGTGGGTGCAGGTACTCCACCGAGTGTTCCTGTATCTCACGCTGGCTACCCGGGGTGGAGCAGGGTGTCTCAACGTACAGGTGGGACACAGGGATGGGGGGCAGGCTCACTCCGGTCCTGAGGCTCACTGCACCAACATCACAAACCACAGACACTGAGCTGATTAGTTCAAAACCTACAATAGTACTGTTTTTTTTAACACGTATTGATAAAATGTTTCTGATGATAGTTAGCTGATGTTGTGACTTTCCTTATTTCATATTATTTAATGATTTTAGTTTGTTGATATCATGGTGTCACAGGCCGTCTGCTAACACTGACTGTGTTCTGTCTTGTGTTACCCAGTATGTGACTGAGAGGTCTTTGTATCTAAACCTATCAGTATATCGTCTTTGATCGTATTTTAAAACTTCCTGTACGTGCTTGGTACAGACTGATAGCAGCTGTTGTATCAGATTCTCCTAAGTAGATTGGATCCCTAAATATAAATTCTAAGTTTTCCGTGTAATAACGGTTGTGGCTTTTATCATCTGCCTAGTCTTATCAACACTTGCTATGTACCTCTACATCGCCCATGCGGCTTTGGAGCATCCTCGATTTCTTCATAAGTGTCTCTTGCTGGGTCGCCGACGGTTTTGCCTGTGGGTGGGGTGTCTGGGGTGTATGAGACGATGATACCTTTGTTGCCTCCGTGCCTTACGCGTGTTTCATCAAACCCTCTTTCAGCTACTGCACAAAGAAAATTCATTTTAACAAATTGCGACAATTTACAAATAACACAGTGACTGAAGCAGAGAAAAATAACCGAGACTTTATGAGAGCTGAGAAGAAAGAAAGGTACGAATTGATAAGAACGAAATTCTTTTCTCTAAGCCCTATCAGTGTCTCTTATTGCATTTCCTGTATGTTTTTCAAGTCATCCTTGAAATTGTGATATTAGATAAGCGGACAGACAGACAGTTATACAATTTTCTATCATTAATTCTTATTTACGTCACTACACATGCTGATGAACAGCTGCTATGACGAAACAAGCATTAAGGTCGGTCTGAATCGGACAAACAGATGTTTGATTAAGTCTGGAGAAGTTTTACTTGGCAGTTGTCTTTACAAACTTTCCTTAACTTGATTAAGCATTCTTCCATACTTTTTTTCCAGAGAACAACATTTATTGTGTGATCATAATGAATTGAAAAGCACATTCCTCAAGAAACTTCTCAAATACGATGAAATACATGTGTCGCAAATCTGCTGCATTGTCATAAACTTATCAGACACTCTTTGACCCCGAGAAGATGAATTTTCACCTCTCCTGCAGCATGCGATGAAGGTTATGACGACAGCGGTGATGACGACCAGACACGCACCAGTCGTGCTGATGACCACAACCATCGAGTTGTCGTTCTTGGACTCGATGCCCTGAACGCGATCTGTCTTAGCTGCAGCACCTGAAAATATATTTTGTTTATTTAATGTCTCAACAACATAAACAAATGTTGAAGGAATCTGCACGCAAATGTCCGCTTAGATAGTTTAGGAGATGGCGGTAAGATTGCCAGACAAGCACCAGGTAGTCGACGGTCAACAGAACAAGGAAGACAACTGTCACGTGCACCGACATCCGATACAGTCAGATGGGTATTTTAGTAGGAGAAAAGATTGGTATTGAAACACAGATAGTATTCAGAGGAACGGAGAGCAGCAGAGCGAATGGCTGACTCTTTTCAAAGGAAGTTGCTTACGATAAGCACGATAGCGAGGGATTCGGTTTTGTTGTCTTTGAAGGCTTTCAGCTTTAACAGATGAGTATGTGTAATCATGTATGGCATCTGAAAAACAATAAGGGTCCTTCTCAAAAAGCAATGTTGGTTTTAACCAGAAACAGTCATGGGTCACTGACGTGCTCGGTTTATCTCCCTTTGTCTCCATTTGTTTCCTATTTTCGCAAAATTATCGAGATTGTCTAATCTACTTTCCAGAAACCTCTTAGTGATTATTCTGGACTTTGAACAGATTACTCATAACGATTTATTTCCTGCACCAATACACAGAAAATCGATTTGTTTTTATAGTTGATGCTATAGCTGTTCACCGAAAACAACAAACAGGAAAAGTCAAGTACGTGATCTCGTGCGTGCCCACGGAAGTGGCTTCGAAATCGGTTTGCCTCCCATGGGCGGACATCTCGACAACCAAAGTCTTCCTGTTATTGTTTGTATTCATAAAATACCTTAAACAGAGGGCAGCAGACTCTATGCCCGTGGTCTATGGTCTGTTCATCGCTCTTTATTTTACCTCCCTGATGGACTGTTGGACAGGTTCTTATGCCTTGCAAAAATAAATTCTATTTCTGCTTGTGGTGCCATAATGCTCAGAAAAAATATCATCCTCATCATCCTCATCCTCATCATCATCCTCATTTGGGAGGGGCAGTCTTTACCTCCTTGCATTATGGAGTCGGTGCTCTTAACGCGATCTGTCTTAGCTCCAGCACCTGAAAGCATATTTTATTTGTTTTATGTAACAGCAACATAAAGAAATGTATCCTCGCTTTCCATCGTAATGAAGAAGCGATCACTGTAACAATGTTTGGTGGAATGGTTTCGTCTTTAGACAAACCGACAATAAATGTGCTCATGGTGGTACGCGAACAAAATCGTGTAGACAAGGACAGGGAGAGGAAATATCTTGTGCTTAGTCAAAAACAGGGAATGTATTATAAGTCAAAAAATTATTCCATTCGTCTAGAACAGACCTGGGCAAACGCCGGCCCGCGGGCCGGATCCGGCCCGCCTCCTGTCTCTGACCGGCCCGCCCGCTGGCCCGCCCACCAGTAAATATACTATATATACAGTATTGGGTAAAACTGAGTTAACTATATTAGTCCGGCCCTCTAGAACCATCCCAGTTTCTCATCCGGCCCCTTGGGAAAATTAATTGCCCACCCCTGGTCTAGAACGATGTTTAGGTCTGCTGATGTAGATGAGAAAATACTTTGAGGTCTATTATATTTATATTTAGGTATATCTGTTATTATTGGTGGACAAGATTGTATTATTTTCACGTCTGAGAAACATGGCAGTGGTGTATCAAATAAAATTATATATAAAGGCGAGAATTAAGTAGGCTTTCTTTTAATCTACAGCCATCAATGTTAAGAAAACTGCAATAGGACAAAATTCATCTGTATGTCAAACACCTTATTTATTGTCATTTCTGTCGCATCTTTAATACTTCAAAAATAGCAAAACATCTGTAGCAAAGTGTAAAGCATGAGACCCGTGATAAATGGTCATTTAGAAGTTGTATTTCTTTAGCTTGACATATTAAAGGCGAGCTCTCATGCGCCTACTCTAAGATCACCTAGTGCAGGGACATTAAAGCCTCTTAAAAGTTTGAAAGACCTCGATTCATATGGCTCTTGTAATGTGCCCTCTTTTCGTTCATTACTAGCTGGGGTACCCGGCGTCACCCGGGTGATATCACATATCCTGAAATACTGTCAGCACTCTGCCTTCACGCGGAACAGATTACAAGAGAGGGAGGGAGGCGAGATACCGATAATACATTGAAAGAGAGAAAAAATGATTGCAGTGGTGTCAGTCGTCGCGTGACTACCTCCCGTTCGCTTCTCTTTCCCTCTGTCTTTCAGTGATTCGTGTAAACATATTGTTTACTAATGAATACTGCGAGGAACGGAGAATACTAACAAGTAAACAGCGGAGTAAATAGCGATCACAGCGCGTGAACCCGGCGGGGCGAGTTGGTTTCGATATCCTCACTGATTCTATTTATCTCATCTCTCGCAAAATGGAGAAGACGAATATTTTTTCTTACTTTCTGGAAAATTGGATAGAAAAGAATTGTGTTCACAACGCCCTAAACACTGAAGATAGGGAAAGAATTAAAGTCTAAGTGGCTTTTTCCGCAGCCCTTCACTGCTGTGATATCTCACAGACTTTGAACTGGAGGTAAAGTTACCTCGGAGGCTAATATTTGCCTTCAATCCACGTCTCGGAGGTTTCTGTGAGAGACGAACATGCTAAACATGAAGAATATTACGGAATATTCATAAAGAAATGCTGCTATTGTCATCAAGGATAGTAATATCTGTTGTCTGAAAGACATTGAGACATGCGAGCATCCGAGGTCAGAGCTTCCACACCCATGGCACGTGCAAAATTCTCCTCTGCAGGACAAGTCCGAGAATTAAATGTCTAACTCTAATGTGAAGTTATGCACAATTTTTCTTTCCGATAGCATTTAATGTAAAGAAATGAGCACTTACTGGTAGTTTCAAATGTTATTCTTCTCTCCTCCCTTGGAGAAAAGTCGCCCCATTTCCAGACGTACACAGTGTTGTTGTCATCGCTGGTCACATTCTTGGAGAACAGCATGGGGCCGAGTGGGGCGAGACAGGAGCATCCTACTGAGTAACGAGACACAGTGCATGTATTATCCAGAATAATTTTACAGATGTCTGTGTGCCAACCGTTGTCTTCTCTGGAGACTTTGATGGTGTAGCGAGTCTGATTACTCAAGCACTGTTTTGTGTCCAGGTAGAAGATGAGGTCGACAGGACTACCTTCCAAAGCTACGATTTTTTCCGACCCTTGCACAAATTCAAGCTTTGAACCTGCAGACAGAAAATTAAACCCATTCTCAGAAAAGAATATTGCAGTAATAAGATTGTCGAAGAAAGTCTGAGCTGTCTTAGTTGGTTTATAGAATATATAGTTTTTAGATATCGCACAATATGCATGAATAATTATTTGCATAAATAAAGTCATGCAGACATTTGCTCACAATTTAAACCAAATGTACATTTTAATAATAGATAAGTTTGTAAAACTGATAGTTGACCATGATAGTAATGTTCCGTGTACAAAGTGAGTTGAAGTATTTCCTTTATATCTAAGTAATAGAATGTTAGGCATGAGTAGCATATACATATAAAAAATTTAAGATACGTTGTTCCATACTTACATGTCTGATTACCACTAACAAGATTATGCATAAGAACGAAGAGACACACAGACAAGTGGATGAGCAGGTTGGTCTTCATGTCGACAGCAGGTCTGATGGCCAGCTGTTGGTCACAGTGTTGGTTGCAGCAGCTGTGTGTGTTCCAAACTAATCTCGACAGATAGTCTCAACTTCCTCATTATTTATTATTCCTCATTCCTCATATTTATGTTTTCGTCTTGTTAAAAAATCGCTAGGCGTATTCCTGGAGCACAGAAATCTGTTTTCACGGAAAAACACGGGTTGTTGACCATATACTGAAATAGACAAGGTTTTCCTTTAATACGTAAATTTTATTCAGTGTTCCAAGAAAATGCACAAAAATAAAGTTGGGAGAGGGGTGTGTGTTGGGAGGTGGGTGGGGAAGGAAGACAGAGGTGTGTTTTAATGAGCCAATGAGCAGTCGTTCTCATTTGCATATTTACCAATCATTTTGATTAGGTGTAGCTGATGTGAGACTTGTGTTTTGTAGATAAAAACTAACAACGTTTATTCTGTTTGAATAAAAAAGTAAGACTTCATTTTTCTTTGTACTTGCTAAGCTTCTGGGTTCAATAAGATGCTCGCTTTACTGGTGTGTGTGTGTGGGGGGGGGGGGAGAATTGGCGTTTTGCGCCGAGCCTATCTAGTATTTATTTTTTAGATACAATGCAATTTTATTTTAAACTAAGTTTTTTATTGCTTAAACAGCAGAATCTAACTGTTCTTCGTGCATCTTACGCTGCTGTTCAAAATTGTATAGACATTGTTACAAGAATGTCTTATTCCCGAGTCCTGCAGCCCACTGTAATGGGAATTTTGGTTACTTCCGGTTGGAAATAGAAACTAATTGTGGAAGAATTACAAAGATCATAGCATAAATATTTTTTTCTTTTTTTAGGAATATGCAAGTGAAAATTTACAGAGCTGCTGCACATAATGTACTTTGGCATTTCCCCCGTTCGCTGTGTATTTTTCTGTTTATAAGAAAAGGGAATATCCCGAAAGCGGAAGATAAATATCTCGAGTGTGAGTTTTGCTTTGTAGTTGGGAGTGAGGCCACAGAGAGTGGTGGTGAGTACAGAAATTATCTATAGCGAGTGTCATGGCGTCTTGCCAGGACATGTTTATGAAAGCCATTGATATTATTAACACGTGTGCTAATTGCCTAAAGTGTGTCTGACTGATGTACACGGCAGACAGTAAATTACTGCCGGCATACCCTAGGGTACGTGACATATACCGGCATTGTAGACAGATGACCAGGGGTAGAACATAACATACAATATTACCACCACAGCTGTAAGTAGTCATCTGCTGACCACAGTCAAGTTTTCAAAACTAAATGTTCATTATGGTCATTATAATCCGATGGTCGTAGGAGATTTGAACAGACAATTCCAGCGAATGGGAAATACGTTTTATATTAAATTCATGTCCTCTACACAGTTGTTATAGCTGCTTACATAGTGAATAATGCGACAGCGATTGTATCACAGCACAGTACACAAACAGTTCTTTGTTTATATGGTATGGTACTACAAGCAAGAGCACATCATACTGTATTTATGACTAAACAATTAGTGTATCTCTATATGTGGTGCTTTATGTATAAGACACACAGTTTCAGGAGTTGTCATCGAATAATAGTAGAATGTAAAGTACTATATGTAAGAGTAGGTAGTATTGTATGATATCGCATTTATAAATACATAATATTGTATATTCAAAGTAATGGTTCCGAATGAATTACAACGTTTTATATTTGGTTCTGTATTACTGTGTATAGGAATGGATCATAATATATGTATGAACATATGATAATGTATATATATCATGTTTCAATGATTGGTACTCAATATACAATGATATAATACTGCATATATGGATATTAAATGGATTCTAAACCAGGGACTTTATTCCTGGTGTCCAATACTTTTCAATATCGCGGAGTACACAATATTAACACGAAGGGGGCGTGTATGTATGTGTATGTGACAGTCAAGCAGCCGAGACTAACCATAAGCGGAAATTGATAAGAAGTCATAGATACATACCAACTTTATTTTGAGCAAAGTATTTAGCAGTTCATTGGTGGCTGACAGATGCACATTTTCTCCAGGTTTTCTATCACTGACTCCAGGTTAGCAGCTTCAGAGTATGACACTCATCAAGCTTTTGTTACTGGTCATGTCTGCTATGACAAATTCTCCAGAATCCAAGAGTTTGGCTCAGGGTATGTTTATGAAACTCTTTATCCCGCTTAATGTGCTTTTATTATTGATACCTTGCTTGTATGTTACTGCTCCTGATAATATATTATGGCAGTAATAACCAAATTTCTTCTGTATTGTTCCTGAAAGTAAGTCAGAGGGATCTGTTTGTCAGTTGTTACCATGCTTGTCTGAAACGCATGTTTTACTAGGACAATAAATTATCTATTCTGCTCCAGTAAATTCTTAACACATCACACTGAAAGTTCTTTCAGGGAGAGAATGGGTCATATGTTAATATGTTTTATATTTCACACCTGATAGTAATGACTAAGTGTGATACACTTTGTGTAAAGCACATGACTGTGCATAGCTATATTTCCTTTTAGTAAACATGGTTTGTTGTAAATGTTTAATTTTAGTATGCAAATGTTCTCTATTTTAAATATTTTCATGATAATTTTATCAAGCAGCGGAGAGGAAATCAACATGTGGGATTGGTAGTCTGCCGGAGTCCTTTGACATGATGCTGACCTGCTTCTTCCACGACAACATTAGTGATCTCCAGAAAGACTTCACTGTGTATCTCTATCAACGGGGACAAAGCCCAAGTAAATATCACTAGATATAAAAAAATGTATACCTCTATAATTGAGGACAACACAGTTCAAGTAAAGAAAACAAAATATAATTAGTATTGACCTATTCACTGATTCCCTCACTCTCTAACCCATGAATTCTAATGATGACTTGATGGCTTAGTCAATGAGTTAGCAAGGATGGGGGTGGGGGAAGAAGATAGAAGATTTGTCGGTCGTGCGAAGAGCAGTAAGCTGATGGCTGAAATAACGAACTGAGTGTAACTGAGCAGTCTCATGATGCAGCTATACATGTTGCTTGTAAATAAAGTCCTTTATTGTGGTTTACACCAGAGACGGTGTTATCGTGCGAGTGGACTCCGAAAATTACCTGTAAAGTGGCCGCTGGGTACAGGTACGAGTACGACATTGATGTTCTCCGTGATCGCACCAACGTCCGGTTACTCAACGCTGGCGAAGAGCATGTTGGGACATACACCTGTCAGGTGATGGGCGAGAGCAATTTCGGAACTTGCAGTCTTACCGAGGAACAAAGTAAGCTTTAAAAATTTTAATTGATGAGACGTCCTCAGTATGGTTTTTCTTTATTGGCTTAATTATTACTTTGCATGCACACTTACCATAATTATAAAAAAGAGTACATATTATATAGACTTATGGCTGAAAGAGCTTGCTTAACAAGGTCGCATAAAAATGAAGCAGGATACAATAATTCCCGTTTACGGGATTGCTCTTTCTGCGTATTTGACATTAGTTTTTATGATGCCTGGCATGGCTATCAGTGTATTCACTATCAATCATTCTGACATAACATCTTCTACATGCTGACACACAATAGAGTTCTATTGTAGCAGCCATCACGAAAATTGCATATTGCTGTTAAGCTAATCAGGATTCAGCCATTAAAAACCGAAACTGGACACAAGTCTTTACTTGAAGGGGATTCTTTGTTTACAGTTCCACGGAAGTCTACACTCACTCCAAACACACAGCTGACCTCCATGACTGCACCCGGTACGTGTCTAATTAGTCTGATAATTACATTGTAAGACTGAGTATTGTGTCTGATAGTATGTTAGAATAAATGTAAGAGATGAGTTGGTGAGTTGTCTTTAGTATTTATTTTCCTCTTGTTTCTTGGACTGGATCTTATTATTTTATGTAATTATTACATCATTTGTCATGTTCTGAAAGTCCTGTGAAATTGGACAGGTCTCGGAAAACACTCGGTTATGGTTCTGACGCACACCACAGCGCGCTTACTCTTATTTATTCTTTCTCACATGCAGAGAAAGAGAGAATAGTCAAAAAGTAAATAACAATCGATTTAAACCGTGTAACCGGAAGAGAATTTTCTTCTGATGCCTTCTGTACACAGCACAAACCACAACAACATCTTCACTTCCTGATGATCGACAGACACAAAGTGCAGATGAACAGAGCTCAGCCGCTAGTAAGCTTTCTGCTCTTAAAGGTATGTTATATAACATTTATGAGCATTATGTACTAAACCGTGATAATTAATCTTTGAAGTGAAATTAGAAGTCTATAAATTTTACAGGGGATTGATGTAATGCTGAGATAAGATTTTAAAATAATTTTAAATGCTTCTTTTTCGTACTGTAACAATACTTATTAATTAAAATACTAAGACAGGTGGGGTGAACATATACAAGGGATTTACAAGTAGTTCTGCAAAAATAAAAATATTTTTCCTATGATCTGGTACAGACGCGCCAGGAGGAAGTCTGGCTGAGGAACAAAAGCAGACAGGTACCCAGGACAACACTGTTGTTGTGGTTCCTTCTGTGGTTCTGCCTGGTTTACTGGGTATCGCCATCATAGTGGCACTATACTGTTTGAGGTAAATCTGGCACAATGCGACATAACATTTCATCCTGTGTTTTTGAGATTTGCATAAGTCTGATAGTAAACAATCTCTCTGTCTTTACGTGAGTGCGCGAGTACAAAAATGATATGTGATGCTTTTCAAAAAGTTGTTTATGACCGGAACTCAAGAAAATTTCTTGATTTCGCAGAAAACAACGGAGAAGCCCCGCACCGGTTCATGAAGGTGGTGACGAAAATAACATACAGGAGCAGCAAACATTACTACAAAGGTTACACTGATTGATTTGTTATTTTTGTCTTTGTCTCCTTTCTCCACCAGTCTCTCATTCTATTGTGTGCTCGCCTATGTTAGCGATGTGCGAGTAAAGGAATGAAGGAGGAGATTCTGGGACATGTCCCGTATCTTCATGCTGCTGAAAAAGTTTAGCAAACCAAGGCTATTTTAATCAACATTTTGTGTCCAGAATGTTTTGTATTTCAGACAGCAGGATGAGCATCACAGTGACATTTCGCCACCAAATCCCGAGGACAGTCAGCTGACGGCTCAAGAGGACAGACAGCAGACACAGTAAGGAACCGGTGTGCGGATGGGGATTAAAGGGTTTTTTTAATAGCTGGTTCACTTGTTTTCCTCCCTTAAATTTGACATCTTAGTAAATTCCTCGTAACTTATAAAAACTAAAAAAAGTGAAAGTGCTCACATTAATACTCAATGCTGTATTGTGCCGGAATAACGAAAAAGTCAACACTCGATTTAGAAGACATGGTTGATGTTTGATGCAATCAACTCATAACAAGTAATAAAATAATTATACGCTTGATTAATGCAGATAGTATATAGAGTGGCTTTTAAAATTACAACTTGTATCTTTCTGATAAACGCTTGTATTCCTATTAACAGTAAACAATGAAGTGTGAGATGAAAGGATGAAAATAATTTTTTCCACCCGTGTAGTGTAGAGTCCGGTCGCCAGCAAGAAACCGAGGTAAAGACGAGGTGTAAAAGAGATGGCGACTCTTGTCTTGAAGCTGACATCAAGCCTCTCATGAGTGAATTGTCAGAACTTGAAAAGTTAGTTTTATTTAATGTGGTTTAGGCGTGAAGTATTTTTGAAACATTCAGTTTTACTTTTCTCTAAAGTTCTTATTTTTCCTGTCTAAATAACATTTAAGTTATTCGATTCTGGCACTCACATTTGCATTATCTCCCCTATAGATGATGATGATATACATGATGATGATGCTGATTATCATTACTATAGTTTTTGTGTTGATGATGATAATGATGATGATGATGACGACGACCAAGAAGAAGTAACAAGAACGATGATGATTGTAGTATTTATTCCATTGGCAACATTAATGAAAACAAGAACAATATCACAACAACGCTCAAATAAAATTACATTTTCAGAACCGGGATTCAGGAACTAGGTGATGTGGATGTTAAAGATGATGAGACAAGTTTCGATGGTAGACAACTAGAGTTACAACAGAGAGACAGGTAGGCCACAGTTTACACTTTGGTCAGCAGAATAAGGGCCCACCTTACATATTATAGCCCTTTTCCCATTTTCTCTTTTTGCCAAATCCCAGATTATGCTGATAATGACAATGATAAGATGACGATAAAGACGACGAGTACGACGAACAGTGTGTCTCTTCTTTCTCTTCTTTTTCTTTACGCTGTCATGTAACCTTTACATGATCATTATCGCGATCTTCTTTAATTTTTTTCTTAAGTTCTGTGATCTTCTAATACGATATTCTCGCTGTATGTTTGTAGCCATATAGATGCACCCAAGAAGCTCAACAAAGAGGAGGAAGAAGACTCGCCAGTCCCTCTGCACAGACAACAGGACATGTAGATGTTTGCGCAGTGTAGTAACAACAAAATGAGACTATCACAGACATTCAGTGCATGCACCAAGATGACCACTTCAGCCCCTTGATTTGACTGTCACTGGGGGACTGGGCAGCAGCATCTGGCAGTTGGTTGTCGGGACCGTTACTAACGTCTGAGGCAGGTCACGGACATGAAAGTGTCAAGTCCTTGGTGTTTGTCACTTCTTCCTCTGCCGACATCTTCATCGTTCAAAATGTCCTAAGGATGGTGCAGGCTACATAACCACACAGGCAGGCTTGTGGTGATCTTCTGTACCTCATCTGCATTTATAGACATTGACCTTTCACCTATCGCCGGGGTTACTATGTTTCCATTGCGTACTGTACGGTACACATCCGCTGATGAAACAGCTGCACATATTGTTCTTTCTTTAGTTTCTTTCAATGTTTCAGTTCACATTTATTATATTGTTTTAAATGTTTAAACAAAAGCATTTAAAATTATAAATATTTTATAAATACTATTTACCGCAAAATCGTGCGAAATAACTAAAACTCCGCGATACATAATGAGATATATTAAAAAAAATACACGATACAGTGAAGCTGAAATAACTGAACACCGCTATATAGAGAAGGATGACTGACTATGTGTTTATGTGTGTAAAGTCTGATGCTATTCATTCACGGAATAAGAATGGTAACAAAAGTGTGAAGAACCACCAGAAAGAAAGCCGAATTTATATATTACACAAATTGTGAAATAAACAATTAATTTTTGTGGGGAGTGTTTGCTTTACTACTAGTATGTTGTAATATTTCACTTTCTAAAGATACGGTGGGTTTAGTTTAAGTTTCGTTAGTTTAGCCTAATTTTAGTTGAAGATCTTTATTAAAACTAATCTGATCAAGTAAGTTTGAAAGTATTAACTGGAATATTTTTTCACGATTCTTCTGATAATGTAAACTTTCACTGAAATTTCGTGGGATTAATTTTTTGGGAAAACATGATCACTCCTAGTAAAATTGTCAAAATAAATATTAACAGCCATCTCTGGATTCTTCAATTCACTAAAACGTGGAGAGAGGAGACGAGCGTGACCGAAATGAAGGAAAAAGAAAAGATACCAATTCATTTTCAGGGAAAACAGGAAACATTAAGGGATGCATGGCAGATGTTTAACACTCTTAGTGGTCAATACGAGTTTCAGAACAAGAACTGTACTCAGACCGAAACTGAAAAGATGTGTTCACGGCGTGACCTACAGGACGAGTGATTAACCTCGGTGACTGGTCCACTGTAATTTATGTTTTATATATATTTATGTCTATTGAAAATATAACATATTTTGTCAGAAAACAATTCTTTTTGTTTGTATTTTCATGGTGACGCCACAGATGCGCCTATTAAAAACGAGTACATTAGTAGCAAACAGTGTTTCTGTCCTCAAATGTTTTGCGTTTCTTTTAAGAATGTTCTCTCTTGTTAATGTGGACCTTATTTTTTGTTTTGTTATAAATTATACTTTTTAATTAAAATTTTCTGTCTAGGAAGAGCAAGAAAACAAGAGAATGATGCAAAATACTTCAGAATCCTTACTAGATTGAACTTGGATATATTTCATAGACCAAACAATGGTCCACATTACTCTTCAGCTTGTGATGAAACAACAAAACAAAATTCATGGAGATATAATTTTCCCTTTTTAAAGAAATTAATTACGTTAAGGAAATAAAATAAGGACAGTAACAGCAATAAAACAACATGCTGTAATACCTTATAATAAAAACAATTTATCGAGCGTTTTATATCATGACTTACATCAAACAATACCTAATGAAATGTTTTGGAAGTTAATGCTTGCAAATAGACATATCTTGTGTTGTAATAATAATAATAATAATAATCATAAATAATAAAAATAATAACAACAACAACAACAAATTGTGCATATATGAGGAGGCATATGGCGATGTACACACACACACACAGACTGACTTACACGGACGAACACAAAAACCTTAGAATGCCATGTGAGATGGAAGATATGCAACCAGTATCTCCCAGTGTGCACAGTTGATTAGACAAGCTGTAATGTTTACTGCAAATGCTCCTTTCTACACCACAGCTCTAGTCATAGAACGGACCTTGTAGGCACACAAGTTTTTTCTCTCTGCTACTCATTGGGATGTTTGCAGAATGACTGTTTGAAAAATCCAAATGAGTTCACAAGCCAACAGAAGAGAAGCTGTGCAAATCTAGCGATGAAGTAGTTTCGACTGTTTCCATTCTTCATTAGTCGCAAAAGCAACACTTCTGTTTCAGTGAAAACAACTTTGAAAAAAACTGTGATAATCTTCACCAGAAAAGAATAAAACGGAAGATAGATGTCTACTGCATGTATACAAGAGAGCACCAAATTATCAGAATAACAGTAGAAAGTGTCACAGATTAGGATGTGCAAGAAATACAGCTCATAGCTGATATCTTCAGAGTCAACAGTATTGCAGATGAATATATAACTGATAATAGTTAATGTTCATACACCAAATCATCGTAGATGAGCTAGGATCTTCATGCTTTCGAAGCAGTGACATTTTCTTGCCAAGGAAAAGGACTATATATATATATGTATAGGTATGTTCATTATACTTCATTATCCATCTATATACATACACACATCTCTAAGTAGTTGAAACATTACGTGTTGAATATCACGGTGTATACAGCTGCGACTAAATATACAAAGCAAGCCACTTATTCCAAAGGATAGTGTTTCTATGACCATGGAATTATTTAAAGCAATATTCACATACATTTATATATATACATGTCTACCCATAGCAGTGTGATCTCATAAATGCTATCTTATTTTTACTCTTGCCCTTTCCCACAAGGTACATTACTCTGCTTAAGAGACAGGCTGGAAACAGTTGTCTGCACATGTCCGTCCATAATTTCATTTTTATGATGTCATGGATCAGTCCATGTTTTAAAGTTAGTTTAATCCCTTCGCTGTTTGTAAATTACAATGGTAAATAACATGTATTGATGAGTGCGAGCGTCAGCGAGGAAAGGGAGATCACTCTTGCGAAAAGAGAGAGAGAAGCAGACGGCATTGGCGGCCATGAGAGTGGAAGGATGTTGTGTGAGTGTTAATGTGAGTAGATGCTAGAAGTGATTCCTTGCCTAGCCAAGGTTTCTTTTTTCCTCAGTGTACGAACGATTGTTGTAGGTAGCGCCTTTGTGATCGAGGATTCTTCTAGATCTAATCTTGTCGCCTTCTGTGAAGCAGTTAGACTGGATGTACCTTGGGTACCGTGAGTTTCGCGTCGCCAAGAAAATGTAAATGAGATAATAAAATTGGAACTGTGTGTGGACGAACAGAACTGCGAGTAAAGTACTAAATGACTGCTGGTGCGATTATTAACTGCATGATAAGAACTGAGATTAAGAGTGGAGATTAGGATTAAGAATTAAGATTAAGAGTTATTTAAGTGTAATTGATCGAGGAAGGCCCCGGATTATAAATATTGTATGTACCGATAACTGTGTTTCGCCGATAGAATATCATATTGAGGCGGATTATTATTTTTGCATATGTGTCTTGAAGTTTGTAAAATCCTGAGCCATTCAGCAACTTATTAACATCTTGTGGACAGCCGCAGGCAATCGTTGTTTTGTGTGTGAAAGAACGTGTATGGACGTCGTGTGTGTGTTGAGAGAGAGAGTCGGCGTCCGTGACGCTACTACTATACGAATCTGCATTAGAAGTAAGCCAGTGAGTGTCCATAACTACTCTAAAATAGAGAGAAATTATGTGTGTGTGTGTGTGTGTGTGTGTGCGCGCTTGCAGTAAGTACAGCTTACACTGGTTTCTAATAATTTTCCCAAAATGTTTTCTTTCTTTCTGTCCACCTTTTGTGCTCATCATTCTTTTCTTTTAATTTTTTCCTATTTTCGTATCTTTCGCTGTATGTTAGATACGTGCTGCAGAGTTGGGCAGAGACCACTTAGGCAAGTAAAATAAGGAGATCTGATCATTTACATATCTGATTAGTTATTATTTCCTTATGTAGAACTTATCGAGTCTCAGTTTGCTACAGACAACATCCGAGAGGCTTGGCAGGGACTGAAGAACATGGCCAGTACTGACGATAAGAGTAAGGGGTCGAAAGCCAAAATCTCGATCTCAGGCGTTGACAGTGCGGCCCTTCCTAATGCTCTTAATGCTTTCTTTGCTCGGTTCGAGGCACATGACTTCTCAGTGGAAGTTCAAGATGTGCTTCGTTCTCTTCACCCTGTGCAGAAGGTTGAGATTTGTCGCGAACAAGTTGTGGAGCTGTTTCAGGGAGTGAATATTCGCAAGGCCTCGGGTCCGGATGGTATTTGTGGCAGGACATTACGTTTCTGTACGCACCAACTTGGAGGCATTTTTCAACATCTTTTTCAGCGCTCTATGGATTCACTCTCCATCCCAGCTGCTTGGAAATTATCTACCATTGTTCCAGTTCCAAAGATAGTTTCAGCTCGGCATCTCAATGACTTTAGACCGGTGGCCTTAACATCGTTGGTCATGAAAGTATTTGAGACAATCATCAAAGCATTGATTCTTACAGCCGCTAAAAATCGTCTTGATCCCTTGCAATTTGCATACCAGTCCAAGCGAGGTGTTGATGATGCTAAACTGTTCATCCTCCACACTTTAATCAAACACCTGGAGAATCCTCAAGCCCATGCTCGACTGTTATTCGCTGATTTCTCTTCGGCCTTTAACACTATCCAGCCACATATCCTAGCTCGAAGACTCCTCGACGAGTTTTCCCTTGATCATCAGCTCGTGTCATGGATAATTCACTTTTTGGTCGACAGGCAGCAACGAGTTCTTGTCAATGGCACTTTTTCCGACTTAACCACCACATGCACCGGCTCACCTGAGGGATGTGTTCTATCCCCGCTTCTGTTTATCCTGTATACCAACAGTTGTCGCAGTAGTCATGAGGGTCACTATCTTGTCAAATTCTCTGATGACACTGCACTGCTGTCTCTCCTTAGCGGGCCGGTGCACACCCACGTTGTTGCTTTGGAAGAATTCATTGTTTGGTGCGATGTCAACTTTCTAGAACTTAATGTGAGTAAGACGAAAGAGATTGTCTTTGATTTCCGTCGAAATTCTCCACCATGTCCCGTCTGTGTCATCCATGACAAGGAGGTTGAAATTGTTTCTGCTTTTAAATACCTGGGCACCATCTTCGATAGGTGACTTTGCTGGGATGTCAACACTCTGTCGTGAAGAAGGCTCAACAACGCCTCTTCCTCCTACGGAAGCTGAGGTCTTTCTCTGTCTCCCCCCAATTTCTTCAGCTTTTTTACAGATCACATATAGAGATGTTTGTCTGGTGTCACGGTTCAGCGTTTGATAACCTGATACGGAGTTTGTGGGGAGGAATGTATTGCAAGACATGTACGATGCAGGCCCCACATGAACTCTTTTAGTTCTCTCTTTCCACAAAGCAATGTCCTCAAACATCTTTTGTCTTAATTGTTAGTACACATCCAAGCTGTGTTCCGAAATCTCGTTTCTTGCCTCTGTAACTCTACAGGTATACATCATCCAGTACATATAAAGATTTAACTATGACTGATAATATGTATATCTTTGTATATATATATATATGTATTTTAGTATACACAAATTTTGTTTTATAAATAAATTTATTAGACCATTGTCTTTAAAGCCAACATTAAAGCAAAAAATTATAAACAGTTACTTTGGCAAAAAGACAGGAAAGCAATCATTTCAATGAAATAATTACAAAATAGTTTGCTGACGAAATAAGGAAATGTCTTAATACAATTTCACCCTCATTAGTTTCAGTAGTACGGCTTGCGGTGTCTTTTTCTCTCAGTCACTATGCACTCACTACCTTCCCTGATCGCATCCTGTTTGTGCAGCAGCTCAACTAGTAATATCTCACTGCCGGGGCCAGATGTGACTTCATGCAGGTATCAATCTAAGAAAAATGAAAGTTAAAATTAATCTTTTACAAAATAATCAAAGATGTAAGAGACGCTAGTTGCAATTAGTATGCAATGTATACGAATGATTATTCGAGATTATCATACAACAAAAATTAATTTCCACAAAGTCTTATTCTTGTTTTGTGAATTATGTCTTTATAAAAAAAGAACACAAACTATATCTCATACAAACGCTCATGTAAATTACTAATTGTGTGAGTGAGAGACTTTAACATACCGTTTTTGAAAACAGCTTCGATTCAAATATATTTTTCTTGCAGGAAACGTTTATTGTATTTTAGCTATCAACATTCAGGCTGTTGGTTTTGGTAATGAGCACACGTAGATGACATAGCGTAGATGAAAGATGACGAGAGTAAAGAAGCAGGTGATGGCTGTCATCACGATCTGTCTCATATGATGTGATGTGACTGAGTCTTTGCTCTGTAGCCTGAGCTGTGATTATCAGCTGCCCTGACTTGTTGTCGACATGAAGGCTAACCAGGTTTACTACCTGTCGATGTCTCTTCTTATTCTTATGAATAATCTAATCAATGGTAATCAGACATGTAAGTATGTAATTAAAATATATGCTTTCTTTGATTTTCTTTAAACTATTTATGTATTTTCATACTTATGAAATGTGATGTGTAGTTAGTGGAATTAAATTAACTTATTAAAATAGTAAAATGAAAATAAATTTGCCCTTCACGAAACATTATTATTCCAACATAGCCCTGAATCATTCTTGTAGAAAATGTCTTCATCATGGCCTAGATAAGCACATACACGATAGTTGAAGATATACACGCATAGACACTTTCACACATTCTGTCACTAACTCTATATCTCTCTATTTCACACACACACACACGAGGTCGAGTTCCATGATGATATTTTGTTATGACCCATGGTAGATGGATTTTAATTCAATATCTGATGTTGTCCACCTCGTTTTTATAACCAAACGGCAATAAGTCGGTCATTTAGAAACACCCAGAAACTTGCGATATATATATATAGAGAGAGACATTGATTTATTTTTCTGCTTCAAGGTTCAAAGCTTGGACTTGTCCCCGAGACTGAAAGACTCATGGTTTTTGAAGGCAGTCTTGTCAACTTCACCTTTAACCTTGATACAACACATTGTTCGCCTCGTCAGACTCGCTATATTATCACAATCTCCAGGGTCGTCAATGGTCTGCACGTGGATGTTTGTAAATTTTTCCTGACTGACAAATGCACGGCATCCACTTCCTCAGGAATGTGCTTCTGTCTTTCCTCCCTCGGCTCGATGCTGTTCACAAAACGTATGAGCAGCAATGATAACAACACTGTGTACATTTGGAAATGGGGCGACATTCATCCAGACGAGAAGGAGAAAAGAGTCACCATTGAAATTGCCAGTATGTGTGTAATCAAATAAGTTTTAAACTTTGTACAGAAGCTAGAAGAAACCTTGTCGCTTGTTTGCATGAATACACTATTTAAACTAGCCAGGTGGCATAAATGCTTGTTCATAACTAGTATAAGCAAGGATCACAACAATAGTTTAAGTGATATATATATATAAGAAAAGAAAGAGAGCAAATTGATGTGTTGATATATTGTCATGATATTCAGCAAGGATGGTTTTATTTAAGGATAGCAACCAAGCCAGTTCTTTCAGAAAATGGTGCAAGATTAACTTCAAATGAGTTTCCCCTTGGACACGCTCGGTGTACAATGCTGCAATGAAAGGCACAGAACTAGATTTACAGCGCTGAACATACGAAGATGTGGAAGAACGTGTGTGCATGGTTTATATACCTCGTAATCAGTGTATTCTTACCGTAGACATGTAGATAAGCGTTTGACCAAGTCTGGAAAAGTTTTATCATCGATGTACGTCTACATCAATAACACTGTTAAGGTGAGTTTACGAAATTTCCACATTCATAAGCTTTGGTCAGCACTGGTTTATGAGTGCCTGTCCATATGTTAGTCTGTTGGTACAATCTTTGGGCTATTGTTCACTGTATAAAGCGTTTTACATTTTTTATATGTATAATGTTTGATGTATTTTACATATTGTGCGCTGTAGTATCATTGTACCATGTATATGAAGAATAGACGATAGTAGGGTATGGGGTGGGGAGAAAATCGCTCGTTATTAAGCCATCCTAAATTACTACTTTTCTTTTTGCATCCGCAGGCTCTTTTTGTCATTCTTCACCCTCCTTTGCTCCTCTCACCCTATTAACTGAGAGTGACTTGTGGCAGCAAATACCGTGCTATCGTCACAGTAGTTCAACTGACCGCTGATACAAGTTAACGTGAAAGATTCTCTTTCAGTCTGCGCTGCTCTGAGCATCCTCTCCATAGGAGCTCACCATAGGCTTGCGAGACTTACACAGGTTCACTCAGCTACACGCTCCTGCATGACAACGAGACTCTGGCGGGAAAGTTTGGCTCAACAGCTCTGTACTACCGACGCTACGGTCACGTGACACATATACATGGATCAAAAGCACAAATAGCTTCTCTACGCTCTGATTCCTAACACAGGAATGGTACCCAACGCCAAGCATTTTTCTCTACCATGTTGTAATACTTCATTTTCATTAATTAGGGTGTTTCAGTAAGCGATATAGATATCAGTAGGTGTGTGCACACTTCGGACTTGCTTGTATTACAGGGCTACTATGCAACCATTTCTCTAAAATCCACAGGGTGGTTTTTCCAAGTGCGACAACAAATGAATCTCTCGTGCACCCCTTTATCAGCAGACATCGACCAGGAATGGAGGTGTTATAGGCGGGATACCGTAATGTGCTGAAGGAAAGCCTTCTACCTCGGGGTCACAGTGGTTGTCATATTGTCATCACAGACAAACTAACTTACCTCGAACGCTGGTTTTTCTCTTCACTTTCTGAGGTAAGTTGGAGATAAATTGTAGACAACGTATGTTTGTTGTGTCTGTCTGCTTCATTGCGTGTTATTCATAAGAACGAGTGTGCAGAGCGCACATGCAATACACACAGTCACACGTACACACGCACAGGCAGCAAGAGGCGCACGCACGCTAACAAACATACATACATAGCTAACTCTTGTTGACGATTGTTTTCCGTGTATTAAATCATGTTGTTCCTACTGTCTGGTCCACTTCAATAAAAGTTACTTTGAACTGGAGGACGAGTCTCAGGTATTCACTTAGTAGAAACTATTTCTGGAACGATTTCATCAGATTATTAGTGATATGGGAATTTCCCGAACAGATAGATTGATAGAAAGTGTAAAAAGAACATTAGTAAACGCACACACTTACGTCGATCACCATACATACAGCAGCGTCTTGACTCTAAGGTCAGGTGTTGTAATAGCTTCTCTTCGTGTTGAATATCGTTTCCTTTATTGTCCCACTTTGTGCTGTAATCGTCTCGGTAATTTTCCCACTTAATCACATCTCTAGAGCGCTCCTCGTCCGTTTTACTAGATAACAGAAGGTTACAGACAGCGTGAAACACTTTTACCTCGTAGTGTGTGAATGTTTTGTTTATTAATATTTTTAGCTAAATATGTAAGCAGTTGTGTTCACAATAACTTTACAAGAGTGTCTGGTCATTGTCCTCATAGAAATGAGTTCTTTGAGGAAAGTACATTAAAGCATCGCAATGTAATAGTTGAGAAAGATTTCTTTTGTGTAATGCGTAGGAAGTTTTACACATCCAAAGAGAGAAAAGCAAAGTAGTGGGGACAAACTCTCTGTTTGTGGTCTATTTCCCGCTAGTTTTTTTTTTTAATACCTACCTCGATGTCCTGTTGAACAAGGTGTTATGGCTTGCAAAATTGAATTCGTTTTCTGTTTGTGATGCCGTGATGTTTAGAAAAAAACCCATCATCATCCTTATTGGGAGAGGGTGGTCTTTACATCCTTACGCCCCATGTGAAATATTGCGCTTTCGATCGCAATGACAAGCGATTACTGAAGCAATGTTTAGGTGAATAATGAACAGCTTTATAGAGGCGGAAATTTAGTAGATTTGTGTAGTCTTTATCGTCGGCATTTTTAAGAAAACTGCAATAAGATCACGTAGTGCAGTGACCTTAAAGCTTCTTAAAAAGTTTAAAAGACCTCGAATTAGTAGGCTCTTGTAATGTGCCCTCTTTTCATTTATTACTAGATGGGGTACCTGACGTCACCCGGGTGATATCACATATCCTGAATTACTGTCAGCACTCTGCCTTCGCGCGGAAAAGATTGAAAGAAGGGAGAGGGAGGCGAGATACCGCTAATAGTTTATAATGGAAAGGAGAAAAAAATTGCGTTGTGCCAGTCGTCATGTAAGGAGCTCCCGTTCGCTTCTCTCTCCATACTTCAGTCACCTATAGGGGACTCTCTTAAAATATCAACGTTGTTTAAATTTGCTCTGCGTCGTTGAGGTATACAGCAGTTTACATTGACTAAAGCATTTTAATTTAGAGCCAGTGTAAGGTCTTAGAACGGAGAAAACGCGAACTAGATAAGTAGACGGTAAAGCAAAGAGATAAACATTCGAAATATGGCGTACGACTGCATTCATTTATAAATGTAAGCGATTCGTGTAAACATATTGTTTACTAATGAATCTGTAGAAGTTATACTGTGAGGTACGGAGAATACTAACAAGTAAACAGCAGGGTTGCAATCACAGTGGGTGAACCCAGGCCGGGCCAATTAGTTTCGATATCCTCACTGATTCTATTGGTCTCATCTCTCGCAAAATGCAGAAGACGAAGCTTTTTTCTTACTTTCTGGAAAATTAACGAATTGCTTACTCTACGCCCCAAAACATTCAGGATAGGAAAACAATTAAAGTCAAAGTAGTTTTTTCCTCAACCCTTCACTACTGTAAAATTTGCAATGTCACGAACTTTAGACTGGAGGTAAAAGTACCTTGAGGCTACTATTTGCCTTCAATCTATTGTCCACCTCTCGGGGGTTTCTGTGAGAGACGAACACGCTAAACATGAAGAATTTAATGTAATCTCCCAAACCCAGTATTGGTATTGAATAGTAACACGTGTAGTCTGACACACATGCAGGCACAAACACAAGCACTCGCAGAATTATCAGATTCATTGATGACAGATGCCTATTTTTTCAATGTTTTTTTCCCCCTTTATTCCAGGTTAGCCGATTAACAAAATGACAATCATCGAGCTTTTGCTACTCATTGCGTCTGCTATGACAAATATTCCTGAATCCAAGAGTTTGGTACAAGGCATGTATATGAAACTCTTTATCTTGTGTAACGTGCTTTTATGATTGATAACTTGTTATGTATTTTATAATTCCTTTGCGATATATTGTGACATTATTAAGCGAATTCTATTCTGTATGATGCCCGAAAGTAAGCCAAATCACTATAGCACTATAGCAAGTTATAACTTGTATTACTAGACTGCTGGAAGACGATTTTTTCCAGTTAACTACTAATACAGGGATGCCCAACCTACGGCCCGCGGGCCATATCCGGCCCGCGACGCGGTGCCATCCGGCCCGCGAAACTTCTGCCCACAGTGCAGGAAATCGGCATGTTAGTAATAAAAAAAGAAAAAACCCCAAAAAAAAAAGAAAAAAGGGAAGAAGAAGTATTTATCCCCACGTAGGGGCGTTTCCCAATCTTTTTTTCGATGGACGAACATTTCGATTCAGTGCTCTGACTTGGTGTCTCTACGATGCAGCCGGACATTCAGACGTTGGTTTCGGGAAAACAACTTCAAATATCCCACTAATTAGTACATAAATAATGGCAAGTACAACTTGTTTCTAATAAAAAAAATGGTATCTGCTCTATTTTTTTTTCTTTTTTGTATTTTTGCGGTGAAGTGGCCCGCGACACGGCTGTCCGAAATGGATATGGCCCGCAGGCCGAAAAAGGTTGGGCATCACTGTACTAAAACAATGGAGGTGTGTACAAAGCTTCCGGTTTAGTTACATTTAGTTACATTCGCCGAGACTAACAGCGGAGAACTTCTCAGGTGGTTAAGCGTTGGTCTTTGCAGACAGCAAGCAGTCAACCTACACAGTCCATGGTCCAGTGGTTCTACTTGTCACACTTGCTACCACGTTTTAATGCGACGACAAACTCTTTAGCCTGCTATAGCAAAGTCATACCACATCAGATCGGAAGTTTCTTCATGACCAGCACATGTTATGTGTTTAGTTATGTTGCTGTGCATTTTACACCTGACAGTAATGATTTAACCACTTTGTGTGGTGTGCAGTAGTTGCAATCGTGCACATGTTCTCTAATTTGAATCTTTTCATGATGATTCGATCAAGCAGCTGAGAAGAAATCAACATGTGGGATTCGTCGTCTGGAGACCTTTGACATGATGCTGACCTGCTACTTCCACGACAACATTCGTGTTCTCCAGAAAGACTTTACTGTGTATCTCTATAAGGAACAAAACCAAAGCCCAAGTAAACATCACAAAATATAGAAATACATATCTCTATAAAGTAGAACAAAGACTAAGTAAGCATAACAAAATAAAATATTATTTTAAAATGGTTCAACACTGATCAACGCACCAAATCACTTACTTCCTGTTTTACCTGATGCTGACTTGGGTGCTTAGCCGTTGACACCAACAAAGTGGGGGCTGGTTAGTTTGTCAGTCATTTTGTTGGTAATTTTATTAATAGCTAAACATATGAATTAATTTGCAAAACATAGTCTGACGAAGCAGCTACAAAAGGTCTTTGTAAAGTTCTGTTTTATGGTTTACACCAGTGACAGTGTTATCGTGCATGTGGAGTCCGAAAATTACCTGTTACGTGGCCCCTGGGTACAAGTACGAGGACGACATTGATGTTCACCCTGATCACACCAACGTCCAGATGCTTCACGCTAACACCGAGCATGTTGGGATGTACACCTGTCAGGTGATGGGCGATAGCGATCCTGGAACTTGCAGTCTTACTGAGGAACAAAGTAAGATGACGAGACTTTCTCAGTGTAGGTTTCATTTATGAACTTTAACTTAACTTTGGATGCGAACTATTAGGAATAATTGTAACAAATCAGGAAATACTTGTCCTACGTAATAGATATATCCCAATCTTTTATTATAAGTTCCCCTTACCCTCTATAACAGACCTGGGCAAGGGGCGGCCCGAGTGCCGCATCAGGCCCGCCTCCTGTCTCTGACCGGCCCGCACGCCCGTTCAGTTATTTATACTATATATACATTATTGGGTAAAACGGAGTTAACTATATTAGTCCAGCCCTCTAAAACCATCCCAATTTCTCATGAGGCTCCTTGGGAAAATTAATTGCCCACACTGCTCTATAATGTTCACTTTTTGTGTAAGAACCTTAACGGAAAAGTGGCCAGTAATGTTGCTCGATACATAACAGAATGCCTGAAAAGAGGACACCACAATAGTGTAAAATAATCGCTTAAGATTGAATGCCATTATATTTTTTACTATCAAGTTGAATCCTAAAACATAATTTAGATGTTGCTCTTGTACAGCCACCCACTGTTAACATGCATGTAACCAGCAGTATGTGATGTTGATATAGTCGGCCTCCCAAAAACTGAATTAATATTACTACTATTACTAGTCGATATTAAGGCTAGTTTCTAGAAAGACGGAATGGCTGTGTAGCTGAGAATTTTATCCTGATGTCTTCTGTAAACAGTACAAAACACAACACCAACATCTTTACTCTCTAGCGATCAACAGACGCAAAGTGCAGATGAGCAGAGCTCAGCCGATAGTGAGCTTACTTCTACTAAAGGTAAGCTTATTACATTTACGACCATGATGTGCTAAACAGTGTTAGTCTCACAATTTGTGATCTGTTGTTATTTTGTTGCTTTTCCCGATTAGTTTAATAATCGTGTACGATCAGCTCTATTAATCTATTTTCGGCCGAAAAAGGTTAACGTTTTGTACACACAAATGAATATTTAAAATACAGTGCAATTTTTTTTTTTTATGGAAGTGAAAGTGAAATGAAAAATTTATTACTCGACTAAGCGATTGTTGGGTTGGGAGATTTCTTTAAAAAGTCGTTAATAAACGTTCTTATTATCTTCATGCTTCTTTTAACCACTGAAAGAAGATTTATGGTTTGAACTTAGGATTCCAATACCAAAAAACATGGTTATATTTAGAAACAGTACAGCAAAGATAGTTCTATGTACAAAGATTACTTGCGGTCTGACCAATGTCTTTTCTATGGTCTGGTCCAGAAGCGAGAGAAGAGAAGGAACACAAGGATACAGAAACCCAGGGCAACACTGTGATTCATGTGGTTCCTTCTGTGGTTCTGTCTGTTGTACTAATTGGCATTATCATTGCTGTAATCATCGTGCTATGTAGGAGGAGGTAATTTTGGCATTGTCATGTAATATTTTATCCTTCGATTATTTCGTCATTTGCATCAATTTGTAAGTGAAGTATTATATACAAACGCAAGGAAAAACGTAGAATTGATATGAGATGTTCTTGGAAATTTACTGACGACCTAAACTTGAGCAAGTCCTTGATTTTGCAGAAGACAGAAAACAAGAACGGCTCGTAAAGAGAACGACACCAGTAAACCGGAGTCCATAAAACTGATAAGTAAAAGGTTTCACACTGATTTGTTTATCGTTTTTGTCTTTACCAGCTTTCTCTCTCAGTCTATCAGTCTATCTCTGCCGTCTTTAGATATGATTCTGTCACCCCCTCCCTATCCCTTTACATACCCACATTTGTCTTCGATATGCGAGTAAAGGCAAACAGATTCTGGGGTTGAGAATCCCTCTTCTTATCGCAGAATATGTTTAGCATCTGAATCAATGATACTTGGGTCAACATCATGTGTGTGTGTTAAATATTTTTGATTTTAGCCAACTAGATGAATGTCACAATGAAATCACACAGCCGATACCTGGGGATGACGAAGACTGTCTAACTACTGTCAGTCACCTGACGGTTGTAGGGGAAGACAAACAGCAGACATGGTAAGGAACCGCTTTCATTTTGAGAGAGGGATGGGCAGATTTAAAAGGCTTTTTTGATAGCTGATTCACATGTTTTTTATCTTGCAAAGTACAAGTTCCACTAGAATAGCAGCCTTAAGCTCGTGGTAGTTTTTACTCCGACGGATTTAAAATATAGCTTAATTGCATAGAACACAGAGTAAAAAAGAGTCGTATATTACATTACGAAATTGTGCAGAGATGATAAGAAAGACTAGACATATAAATTGACTTTTATCATGAAACATGTGATGCTTGTATATGCGATCTACATTGTGATATTTTGTGAGGTACAATCAGACTAAGCATTTTATAATGTAAAGTAAGATTAGAAAAAAATAAAGATTTTTCTGCAAATATCTTATTGTTTGGGCCATTCGGTATCAGTAATTTTAAGTTCTGTTATCTGCATCCTCCCTCTTTTAAGGACGAATGTCTCAACTACGGTATTTGTATAATGGCACTGTATAACAACGACACCTGTACACTGAAGACACCTGTACAAAGACAATTCCTGTATAACGAAAACAAGAAATCTTCTTATGCACAATTTTCTTGTTCTGGCCGATAGTTTAACCGAGAACTCGACAGAAACAGACGATAAGGCCAATAAAGCACGTGATGACAAGCTTATAAGTCGCCAAGGACAAATTAATACAAGCGTCCCACGCCATAGTGGACACACTACCTGCTGTAGTCCAGCTGACAGTAGGTGGGTGCGGAGTGTATGTTAAGATGAAAGAAATAACACTGCTGATGTGACATTCATTGTACATACTCTCAAATGAAAAGAGAAACTTTCCCCTGTGTAGTGAAGAGTCTGCACATCAACAAGGACCCGAAATAAATAAGCGGCTCATTGGCGAACCGCACACCTTGTTGAAAAGATTTATTAAATATTGTTAAGGTGTTAAGTATTTAAAAGTATTGCAGTTTACCTTTCACTAAAGTTATTATTTCTTGTCTATATCAGAATAAAACTCTTTGATTTTGGTACTCACACTTGCATTATCTTCCCTGGAAAAAACGTTAATGATGATAATTATCATTACTATTGTTTTTGTTGTAATGGTGATGATGATGATGAAGTAACGATGGTGGTAAGTGTGATAAACATTCCAATAACAACCTTACTGAGAACAATAGCAGTAAACACCAAATAGCAGTAAACAGTAATAACACTTCGTTCAAACCACATTTTCAGAACCGGGATTCAGGAACGAGGTGTCGATGATATTCAAGATGATGAGAGAAATGTTGACGGGGGCCTTCTGGAATTACAACAAAGGTACAGGTAGACCAGAGTTTATAGTTAGCTGAGCAGGTAGGGCGCAGCTGACATATTGTAGTGGCAGGTGATATGTATTTATAGTTCTGACTAGAAAATAGTTTAGACATCTACTTGCTCACCACGTGCAACTAAACTGATTAAATAAGCAATGGATACGTCTCCTGGTGGTCTAAAGGATGAACAAACACAAAAAGCTAATACTTCACAGAAGCAGGTGATCTATTGATCAGATAGCTTACATCTCTGCTAACCACGTGTGACTAAGTTAATCAATTAATAACTCGACATCTCTCTTGGGGCCTTTACTGAGGAACAAACACAAGAAAAAGGGTATTTAAGAGGTTTTTTAAAAAAAATGTAATGGTCTATGACTCTGAGGTATGTACACGTTCAAAAAATAATTATCACCATTGATGATCTTGTGCAATTATCTCTTTGTATGATAAACAAGGTAAATTACATTAGAGAATTATGAGGAGTATATTTCAGAATCAAGAATATATCAAAATCTTAGAATTGTTCTTCAAAATGCACTACTGTTTTCTGACTTAATATTCTTTATTTTTATTTTTTATTTCCCCGGTTTTTTTATTAGAACACATCGCTTTTACAATTCTTTCTTTTACGCTGTTCTCATCATTTAACCATGCAGGAAATTCCTATCATGAATTGTATTAATGAGAGCTTCCTAATACGATATTCATGCTGTATGTATGTAGCCATATAGATGCACCCAAGAAGTTTAACAAAGAGGAGGAAGAGGACTCACCAGTCACTGAAACTGCACTGAGAACAGGACATGTAAAGGTTCGTGAAGTGCAGTAACAACAGAATGAGACTATCATACACCTATACCTTCACATACCTTCGCTTGTGTCGACTGGCCGCTGGGGGAGACAAGCACCTTCTGGCAGGGTTAATCATTGGCATCATTAATGAGCGGCTGAGGCAAGTCAGGAAGATGAAAGTGTCGACTTGATGTTTGACAGTTCTTGCTCTGCCAGTATCTACCTTGTTCAAAATGTCCTGAAGGGTGGAACTGGGGTATCATGGAGACTACATAACCACAGGCTTCTGATATTTTGCTGTATCTAATCCGCATGTATGTGTGTGATGACTGATGCTCTTAATACATGGTTCAGGAAGGTGACTAAGTGTGAAGAACCGGCTTATTACACATAGTGTAAAATAAACAATTAATTTTCCTCAAGAATGATTGCTCTACTTCTAGTTGTTGTAATAGTTCATTTTCATCAGTTAGGGTGATTTTCTTTTGAGTTTAGTAAATTTAGACTGAGTTTTATTGAATCTCCTTATCAAAATTGATGCCGTTCAATGCAATTTCATCGACTGATTGTTCTGATAATGTAAACTGCGACTGAAATCGTTCCTGATTACATTCTTTGCAAAACCATGATCACGTCTATGAAAATTGTCAAATATGCTGTAACAGTTATCCCTGGGTTATTCAATTCACTAGAAGAATCATAAATGAGAACAAGATTTTTTTAAAAGGGGGTACAAATAGAACAAGAAGAAAACTTAGAAAAAGTTTAGAGAGGAGACCCGCGGGACCAAAATAAAGTGAAAAGAAAAGCTCAAATGTAATTTTCAGTGAAAAACAGGAAACATTTAGAGATGCATGGCAGATGTTTAACACTCTTAGTGGTCAGTACAAGATTCAGAACAACAGTACTCAGACCGAAACTGAAAAGGAGATATTTTCAAGGTGTGACCTAAATGATGATGATCCCAAAAGTTTGTCGACAATTTAGCTTTTTAGGCTTATTAAGGCTAGAACATGCTTTGTGTGTTCTTGCGTGTGCTTGTGTGTGTGTGTGTTGGGGAGTAGGGAGCAGCGAGAGAGACTGACAGTTTGCGGGTTTGAAAGAGGGAGGGGAGTGTGGACAATTATATTTTGATCTATTTTAGTGAGAGGGTTAATAAAGCAAAGGAAGGATCAGCAATTTCTTATTTGAAACAGGTTGCATTTTGTATGGTACAAGTATTTTTATTGAAATATCAAAAAATATTTTTCATCAGTTTCTTTAAAGGGACAATACAGTTGCATTTAACACGTTGTGTGTTCCTGTTTCTCGCATTTGTATATTACCCCGCGCTGTAATTTATTTTATATATATGTAAATTGAAAATTCTATATTTTCTCAAAAAAACAATCTTTCCTTTGCATTTTTATGTGTGAATTTGCAGGTGCACATATTAAAAACGAATGCATTAGTAGCAAACAGTGTTTTTTTTAGTTTTTTCCCAAGTGTTCTCTTCTGTTAATGTGGACCTTATTTTTTATTTTGCTATCAATTATGCTTTGTAATTTGAATTTTCTTTCTAGAAATAGCAAGACAGCAAAAGAATTGTGCAAATTAATTCAAAATGCTCACTAGATTGAACTTGGATATAGACTAGGCCACTCAATGATTACCATTACCCTTTAGCTTGTCATAGAACAGCAAAACTAATATTCAAAGTAGTGCAATTTTTTCTCTTTATATAGTTCAAACATTATACATGTTAAATAGCATGATATAAACAGGTGCATCTAAATATACAAAAGCAGGCCATTTATTCCAAAGGTTCTAATCTTGGGATTGATTAAAGAAATGTGCAAAACTTTAATTTACAAACACACACACATATATATATGTTTACCCATACCCGTGGATCTCGTATAAATCCTAGCTTACATTTATCTCGGCCCTCTCTTACAAGGGACACTACTCTGCCTAACAGACAGGCTATGAACACAGTTGTCTGCACATGTCCCTCGCCATTATCACAGTCTTATACTACAGTTGTCTGCATTGAATATAAGCCAGTGGGTGTCCATCACTACTCTAATGCGGAAATCCTGTGTGTGTGCACGTAGTGTGGTCTGCACGTACTGTATGAGTACAGTCCACACTGGTTTCTATTTTCACAAGATGTTTTCTTTCTTTCATTACTCCTTATATCTTCATAATTGTTTTTTCTTTCCTGTTTTCATTTCTTCTTCTGTATGTTTGCTACGTGATGTAGAGTTGATCAGACAAAACACATAAATAGTGAACAACAAAAGTCGCATTATGAGCTCGCAAAATTATAAACGTTTACCATAAAGAGCATTTAATTAAAAGGTGTTTTCAATTATCAAGGAATTAGCACTGGGCTGTCAAGTCACAATTAATGGAAACTAAAACAAGAAACGAACAAAAAGTAAAACTGAGTCAAGAAGTCGAGGAATGGGAATATTGTCCAATCGATCAATGTAATTTAAAATACAAAATAAAATTCCGGAATCAAAATGAAGTGCGAAAAAATGACTCGCATCTAGTCGACTGCCATGCTCAATTTTAATTTTGTGGAACAAGTTTCACATTAACGAGGCAGAGACTTAGAGTAGAAGAATGAGAAACTATCAGATTGTCCTATTCGCATCTTCCACTGCTACTCAACATTGCTGCAAGAATATCACATTTATGTGTCCAGTAGTTAAACGAAGCAAGGAGGTCTCGGCATATGCCCGGTTAGAAAGCGAAATTAATTGTGGAAGAGTTACGATCAGCTGTGCACAAAATATTTGTGACTGGGGGAAATTATGTCAAAAAAAGCAACGAGCTGCTACACATATATACTCAGTTTGTTTGAGATTTTACCTATTAACAAGAAAAAGCAGCATGTGGACAGCAGAAGATTGAGAGTGATCAAGCTATGCTATAGCAAAGCTTGAACAAAGCAGTGAGTGGATACACACAGAGTGGTGGTGGGTAGACAAATCAAGGGTGTTATTATGGATCAACTGACTTAAAGCCAAACGGATATACTTATGAACGCCAGGGAAAGCCTTAACACATGTGCTAATCGCCTAAAGTAAATCCGACTTGATTGCATATGATAGTCTGAAGACTGTATCTAGTAACACTTTGTAAACTGCAGTGGGGATACTCTTAGGGAACGCAACTGATGAGGGTATTGTAGGCAGTTGGACAAGGGTTAAAACTGTTGATTGTCTCTTAAGAACTGTGTCGTAGAGCAAATGTCACAACTAAGGTCACATAAGTTCTTTCAAACAGACAGGCATGCTTTGGATTGTCAGTGACTATCGGTATTAACACTGCCTTTTGTGTTATTGTATGTGAAAATATTCTTCTTAGTTTCAAGCAGCTGAAAGAAAATATCATATTAGGCGTTACAGATAATATTTATGTTGATACACATTTTTCATTTTTGCAAGTACCTTACAATACTTTTCGGCTTTGTGAATTTGTTTCCAGCTTTGTGATATCATTTTTGTAGTTTGCTAGACACTTCATTTGTCTCATGAGGCGCTTACTTCAAACAAGCTTGTAATAGTTTTGGCAGCGGCATTTCCTTACATTAGCATACCATACAGAATGAAGTTTGTTTATTGATGTCACCGTATCATAAACGAGCAGTGAAATTAATAGCAATCTATCAACAATAAAAACAGGTTAAGCACACTAACAATAGCCATATACATTTTTGTGTAAAGCTCTTGTATTCCGACGAAATTATCATAACAAATGTCAGAAGTAAAACTGGAACAAATGATAGAAACTTCTTGCGAAAATGTACACATGCCTGCCATGAACTGCCGATTACTTTGCTCAAATAAGTTTAGTCTTGATCTACTATTTCATATCAATTTATCATACTTTGATATTTGCTATGATATAGAACTGTTGGCAGTTTTTAAGAACCGAGTGATTGCCTCTTAAAATAAACCCTTTCAAGATATTTTTTCTGTCAGGGTTTGCATACATTGTATCATTCAAGGCAGCTTAACATAGTATATTTTTACTCGACGTTCTATTAGAAAACATTTTGTTAAGACAGCAAATGCATGCAAGATACTATACAGTCCTACTACCTCCACACCTGGAATTACACATCCTCTGACTACAGTCAAGCTTTCAAAACTGAATGGTCATTATGATCATTGCAATCTGATGCTCCTAGGAGTTTTGAAAAGATGACACTACTGAGAGCAAAATATGTTTTGTAATCAATTCATTCCCTCATGTCTACTTCTAGAGAATAATGTAGCAACCATTGTAACACAACACACTACACAAACAGTTCGATTATCAGAATTACGCTTGAGTAGTAGGAACTGTATTTATAGTGTAAAATAGTGTACATAGCAATGTACATTACTGTACAGTACTGTATATTGCCTTTATACATACATAATACTGTATGTTTGAAATATGTTAATTTATGTTAATGCATATATCATATCATTATATATATATATCTAAATATAATGTGCAGATACAGATTGGTTTTTAAATAATTAATAGTAAGTATTTGTATGGATAACATCGAGATTAAATGGTTCCTAAACAAGGGAATGTATCGAAAATTGATGATGTGAAAGAGTGTGTGAATGTCGCGGATTATTATAATCACTACATTAACATGTGACGAGCGTGTATGCTTTAGTCAGTGACTATCAGTATTAACTGCCTATGTTATCAAATGTAAAACAAATTTCCGACAGTCAAGCAGCTTAGAGCTTAGGCGGAACAGGATAGACTATGCATCTAGATTAACCCTGATCAAAGTGTTTAGCAGTTTACTGCTGGCTGACAGATGCACATTTCTGTCAGGTTTCTACTATTTACTCCAGTCTGCTGCAGAGAATGGCGATCATCCAACTTTTGCTGCTGACGGCGTTTGTTATGACAAATTTTCCGGAATCCAAGAGTTTATCACAAGGTATATATATGTGTCGTGAAAGAGTGGAGATAGGGCTGTAGTGTGTGTTTGCACATTTAGTTTACTATAGATATGACGTAATTTCTCTCTCTAGAAATTGCGTCATTTACTCGGGCTACGTCATTTACGCGGGTGCGGGTGGGAGCTTAGGCTCGTGGTGGCTGAGAGGCGTGATTGGTTGTGTGTGTCAGGTGGTATGACTGGCCAACGGACGGAACTGGAAAAAAGATCGAGAGTTGCAAGCTGAGCGTTTCGACTAAAAACGAAAGATCTAGACGACAACCTGGGCTTTTGTGCTAAAACCTCTGAGGGGAAGACATCCGTGACTTTCGCGTCTCAAGTCTTTGTGTGCAGTTGTCCTTCCATCAAGCTTCAGACGAAATAACCACTGAGCGAAAAAGGACATCGTCCTCGAAGGTAAATTAAGCTACACAGTCGTCCCTGGCGTGCAGGAGAGCAACTTCGTCTGATCTGATAGCCACGTAACGGCTAGCTGGGCTTCTGCGTCAAACCACAGAGAAAAGGACATCACCATAGAAAATGAGCTAAGCCTCACCGTCGTACCTGCACGTACGCAAGAGCAACTTTGTTCGACCTAACAACAACTCAACAAGTTGCTCCGGCCACCGGGATCGGTGCTGCGTTCCATGCGGAGGTCGTCAGGACTACTGGCGACCTTTTGAGGTGCACCTTCTTCGTACTCCTCTCGTCGCGCACCGGTCAACAGAAGACCGAAGTCTTGAACAATATTTCTTCTGTGGCGCGACGAGAGAATTCTCCATACGACGCTAGCCAGTGGGCAATACCAGTGACCGTTGTGTGTGTGTCCTGCGAGACTAAGACCCTACACAACAAAAGCTTGACACAGCTAAGTGGCGTATGCGTAAGGAGCGTACGGGGAGAGTGTGTGAGCAGAGAGGTGTGTGACAGATCTGGCTCACTCGCTATCTGGACCAGAAGTAAGGGAAACAATTAGATACCGGGACGACCTTGAGAACGAGTTAGGATAGAGAAACACGTAGTACAAACCCACCTGTTCTTGTGTATTTTTTCTTTTGTCGTTTGGTAATAATAATTAACGTTCTTTGAATTCACTAAATTGCCTCGTGTTTTCATTGGGGTATGCGTGCTTGGGGGCTCGAGCTAACTAAAAGTTGATAATTAATAAGCAATTTAGTGTGGTAGCACGCGGTAAGTGTCGACGGGATTTGATGGGGGTAGAGACGGTGTGTTGGACCGGTAATAGAAATCGTAACCCCTACCAAATCTACGGACCTCTCCCCAGGTTTGCGACAATATGAGACTCGTTATTTCGCCTAACATACTTTTATTATTGATATTTTGATATAGAAAAGTCTTAACCTATCGTAACAAAAAGTTCCTTTAGGGTAACAAAATGTGATATATTTAGTTGTGATGTGCATTTCACACGTGACAGTAAAGAGTAAGACACCTTGTATAGTGCGCATAACTGTGTATAGATAGAAGTTTCTTTACTTTAGTAAACGTTGTTTGTTGTAAATGTTTGTTCGAAGCATACCGATTTTCTCTATTTCAAATCTTTTCATGGTGATTTAATCAAGCAGAAAGAAAGAACTCAACATGTGGGATCCTTCGTCTGGACGCCTTTGACATGATGCTGACCTGCTACTTCCACAAGAACATTAGTGCTCTCCAGAAAGACTTCGCTGTGGTTCTCTATAAAGGAGAACAAAGACCATGTAAATATTACAAGATACAGTACGTATATATATATAAAGGGGGACGGGAAAACCAAGTAAACAAACCAAAGTATAAAGGGTTTAGCACTGACAAACGTTTCCCACTTACTGACTCACTCACACTTATTGTTTACTTGAGTCCTTACTCATTGAGATACATTTGGGATTGAAGGAGAGCTGTTTTGTTTTTTTATTTGTGCATTGAGTAGCACCCTGGTAGTCTTATGGATGAGCTGAGTCTAAGAGAGTAGTCGGACCAAGCAGTTACCCACGCTCTTGGTAAAATAAAGACCTGTTTGTGTTTACCACTAGTTACGGTGGTAGATTGCCTCTGGATTCGGAAGTTCCTCTGCTACGTGGCCCCTGGGTACAAGTACGAAGACGACATTGCTGTTTACCATGATCACACCAACATCCGGATGCTGAACGCTAACACCGAGCATGTTGGGACATACTCCTGTCATGTGCTTGGCGATACGGATCCTGGAACTTGCAGTCTTACCGAGGAAGAAAGTAAGGTGGCGAGACTTCCTCAGTATAGTTTTCATTTATGAACTTTAACATAACTTTGGATGCAAACTTTGATAATTAGGAATAATTGTAACAAATCAGGAAATATTATAAATACTTATGGCTAAATTGTTTACAATGAACTCTTTGTCGAGCTGTCAAACAGTCATCGCGATGTCTTCCTACGTCCAGCTGAGAGAGGTGACAATTATCACCGGCCCCTCTGCCCCTGCCTCAATAAAAGTCATAGACGACAATGGTGACAAAACTCGTAATGCAGTAAAAAGAGCTTGTTCCTTTTTACCAGCCTTTACAAAATGGAAGAGTTTCATCTTTTTATTAAAAAATATTTTTTGAATGATCTGGGTTTTTTTCAGCTCCTCGGTTCCTGCTCAACGGTGTTTACAGAAGGACATTGAGCGCCAGTGAGGACTCCACAGTGGAGATGGTGTGTCTGTCGGACAAGTGGACACCAACTCGCATCATCAGTGTGGTTGATGGCGACCGTCTGCTCGCTAGCAGGTCCAGTAATGAGATGCAGAGTGGACGGTTAAGATACATAATAAATAAAACTCGATGTGAAGACACGGGTGACTACAGGTGTGAGTTTGCAAACACAACAGGAGTATTCTACTCTGTGACTGTCAGACTACTTGTTCCTTGTAAGTATTTTTTTTAACAATAAAAACAATATCAATACTAATGGTAACAAATTCATCTCAATAATTCTAACAAGAATTGATGGTGTGTTAATATAGATTACTTACAGTGCAGAATATTGAAGGATTTTATATGTTTATTGTATGTTTCATCATTTTATTTAGGTAGTCCGAGACTAAAAGGAGACGAAGGACACTTTCCGTTTGTAGTCATTATTGATAACGACGGTCATTTGAGTTTGAACATCACAGCATATCCAACACCAAATGTCAAGGCATATTACAAACTCAACTCCAATGAACCAATTCAAGACAGAATGCAAACCACATGTGCTGCTGAAAGTGATAAGCCTGCATCCATCATCTGTAACATCACTGTCATCAGTGTGACAAACGCTGATGACGGCGCTCAGTTCATGGTTCTTTACAGCAATAATTTAGGGGAACTACCTTTCTCTTTAAGGATCAGACTGAAAGGTAAGTTACTTGACAAAAAAATAAAGCCTCCTGAGACCCTGTATGTAAAAAAATGTTGTTAAAATGGTGATGCGTGGTCGACGAACTCGGGTGATCTCAGTTTTGCTTTTTAATTGACGATCGAACTCACGCAAGGTTTGTGGAGACTTAGGGTGAGGCTGGCAATATGGGGCTCTTCACACACATCCACGCTTGCTTTTTCGATCATGGGAAAAGCGAAGATCGAGACTGTGTAGAGTCAAGAAGGCCATTGTAAGTATTGTTATTAAAGCCGGTCTTATTCTTTTGCTACCGTTTATATTATGTTTCCTAATCTTTATTCTTTCGTTCTCATTGCCATTTCTATGTTTCTTTTTCCAGTGATAAATCGAAATATTTTTGTTTTTGTGTCAGTCTGTTCTACGAAAGCATAGGAAGTAAAGCAAAAACCTTCGGGGTATAAAAACACCCAGGGTGGGACTGGGCGGAGAAAGAGATCGTCCATTACGAAACATATCCGAAATCACCCGAACTATCGTCGAGTATGTGACAATACAAGGATCGTTTAATTAAACACACAAACACACACAAACACACCAACAGAGTGGGCTATACTTATCTAACTCCCACTGTTGCACATAACGGTTCAAATCACGGAGAGTACTTGTAAAAATACCAACCGTCCCTATTTGACACTTCAGTGTCAAAACTTCATTTTCTTGTAAACTACAAACATCATAAAAGGTAAGTAAACTTAAGCTATAAGGAATTATAAATGTTACTTAACTCTTTGCTTTTTGTTTTGATGAAGAAATGTTGATTGTATTCTTGATAAAATAAAAATAAAAATGCGCAGGTTGTACACCAAACGACTCTTTATAAACCTTTATGTATTCCAAGACATAGTGAAGTCTGAATACACCATGAAACTCCAGGTATAACTGAAAAACTGGTTTTTTACGTGGGGACAACTGGATCACGAGTGGTAACTTCACCCCAGAGGCAGTGAGAACACAATTAGCAGTGTGGGTCTGTCCTCCTGGGGTAGTACAACAGTCGTGTGGCACCGTGATTATACACAGGTAGAGGCGCTTGTGTGGTGTGTGGTGTGTGGTGTGTGTGGTGTGTGTTGTGTGGTGTGTGTGTGGTGTGAGTGTTGTGTGTGGTGTGTGTTGTGTGGTGTGTGTGTGGTGTGAGTGTTGTGTGTGGTGTGTGTTGTGTGTGTGGTGTGAGTGTTTGTTGTGTGTGTGTGGTGTGAGTGTTGTGTGTGGTGTTTGTTGTGTGTGTGGTGTGAGTGTTTGTTGTGTGTGTGTGGTGTGTGTTTGTTGTGTGTGTGGTGTGTGTCTTTGTTGTGTGTGGTGTGTGGTGTTTGTTGTGTGTGTGGTGTGAGTGTTTGTTGTGTGTGTGTGGTGTGTGTTTGTTGTGTGTGTGGTGTGTGTCTTTGTTGTGGGATGTACAGTTATTTGTTTATGTCTGCAGGCGGTCAACTTCCACGATGCTAAAATGCAAGTTGGTTTAAAAATATTTGTTGTACTGAGATGTTCAGGAAACTGATCTAAAGGATGTCTCAAGTTAAGAAAAATATCTTGCTATCCTCTAATGATAATGTGACCTTTAATTATTGCACCGGAGGTCTTGCAGCTCTTACCATTCTTACAGAGTATTTATAAAACAACCATTTAATGTTGCCCGGTGTGTTCCATTACTTCTAGTCTAATTAACAATAGTGTGATCAGTTCTAATCTGTTTCAGGCTTCCTGTACTGTCCGGAATCATTTTACAAAATTTCAGCTGACTTAAATTGTTTCTTGGGATGTGAGATAGTGGGATGCACAGACCATTAAATGTTTGTGATAATATTTAAACATTAGGAGGTGTGTCTAAAACAAACAGCAAACATCTTGAGGTCAATGGTGTTACAGTCTGATTTCCTACAGCATGTCACATTATGAGCTTGAAAAACTGTAAACATTTATCATAATAAGGTAACATGTCATTAAAGTGTTTTGAATTATGAAGAAATAAGTAGATATTGAAGTTTTTTCAGTATTTCTAAGGAATGAAATAATTTTAAGATAAAGTCATGGACAAAGTCACGCTTGTATCGAGAAGCTGCTGTGTAAAAACTGTCTTAGTTAACATAAATTGTTGTGTGTACTATTTTGTTGTCTAGGTGTGTAAAACAACTGAAATAAAATTTTTCTTGTGTCCATCACATCGTTCAGTTAAAGATAAATAAACTTCCTTTTCTGGCATGTTGTGTACGGGGAGAGAACCCGCAGTACTTTCCACAGTAAGGCCAGCAATCAACTTTATACAATTCACTGTATGAAAGGTTTATACCTAGAAAACTCTCCATGATGTCTAATGATAATGTTTTTATTGATATAAAAAAAAATATATATATAAAGTACATTTTGCTGCTAGTCAAAACTAATGTCAAGCTAGTGCTGTAAGTGCAAGACTGACATTAAAATAAGACTGATGAATATATTACTGAAGAGTTTCATTCCTTTGAGCCTATTTATAAATTACTAACTTCTTATGCCTCTGATATCAGCTGTAAATATTCTCATCATGCAGCACATCTTACACTATTTTGTTGATAATAATTATAGCTACTACCATTTGCTTGCAATGATCCAACTGATGGATACAGAAGCAATACCACAATGATAAGAAAATATTGCTGTCTTTCCTTCTTCATTCTCAGCTCCCCGTACATTAAAAAACCTCCATAGTCAATGATTTCTGTAAGTTGTCCACCGTTCGCTTTCTTTCTTAATTTCCTTTCCATATTTTCTTTCTTCCTCGTGACCTCCCCTTCCTCTTTCGTCGTCTTTCTTCTCTATAGCTCACAACGGATCTTGTTATCTAAATTAATCTGTTGCTTAATCTTATCGGATTGCCATCTTTTTTCCAGATATTTGGTCTGTTCACATAAAGTATTATTATTGTCTTTCAATCAACATGACATTCAAACAGCCGTTATCTTGCTTTGTGACACATGTGAGAATTTACTACTGAGGACTTAACAAAACCATTCAGTCCATCCATTACAACATCATCTTTCACAGCAAGAGATGGCAATAAATAGACTTTCTTCTGTAGTAGTGTCTGCTGGTCTGTGCTGTGGTCAACCAGGGCTTCTGTACAGACTGACTGACGGACTGACGAGACTATTTTGAACGTAGGTCCCATGAGAAACATAAAGTTCTTGCTGAACATTCCATTCTACAAACCAGACACAGTCAAGCTGGTGTACAAGACAATGTGAACATGTTTAAAACTTCTCGGTGAATAAACTCGACACAAATTAATCTCTAGAACCAGCAGTTCTTTTTCTCACTAATTATTATCTCAAACTCAGGCCTTCAGACTTTCAATTGTAGTCGGCAAAGTGTTTCTTATTCACACACACACACATATCAAACATACACGAGCGCACACACACACACACATGCACATAAGCAAACACGTTCTCTCGCGAACACTAACACACGCATGCAGAACATGAGTTGTTTGTTTTTTTAAAAAAGTTTTTATCCTTTCTTTGTGATCAAGGTTTTTCGATATGAGTAGACTGTTAAACGTGAATGACAGTTTTGACTTTTAAATCTTTAAGAGATATTTAATTGCAATAGACCGTGGAGATAATTTGTTGTTGCTGGATGTGACAGTTGGAAATTAGAACTTAAAAGAAAAGATACCCAAAAAATGCTGCCTGTGTTTATTCTTTCATCTCCACCCTCACAGAATGACAATAAATAGTAAGTGAGCGAATAGGATTTTACCGATATGTCTCATCACTGTTCTTTTTGAGTTCAGCAGTTAATAATTGTGAATAATTCAACACTATCCGGTGTTGGAAAGAGAAATGGAAGCTGTGATTGAGCAGACATGTTTACATTTATTAACTCCTACTGTTAATCAAGGATCCCAAATGAGGCAACCACAAGCGTAACTGCTGGTGTAAAGCGAGGATGTGAATACCAAATAACGGGGAAAGTTTGGTTTTCCCTCCGTTTAGTGGCAGGTCTAAGGAGCAGAACAAATGTCGAGACAAGGACCACATGAAGACATCTGGTGCTCTGACAATTGGTAATGTGAACGTGATCACCGGACATACTAGAGTTGAGAATTCTGTTGATGAAAATAATATTTATCTTTTTCTCAGTACTTAATTGTTATAATAGTAAATACAATGTTGTTTTAACAGCCTTATTAATGGCGAAGCTGAGACAACTACAATCAGAGAGAGCAAGGAAAAGTTAAAAGATGTCCAAGAAGGAGAAAGTTCACCTGGTGCACAGGTCACCTCACCTACAAAAAGCAGCATCAAGATTAGGAATCACGTTCACAGCCAGCCACTAGACTGATGTTTGTACATTATCTGATGTGGGTTGTGACAGGTTTGGCTGGGCTTTGACTGACTATTCCATCTCAGCATCCTTTGTAATCCAGTCTGAAAGCATCTTGTACTTGTACTTCTTTTTCATTATTAAGGGGGGGGGGGCTTAATGGGTGTTGATATAAATGTTATACGAACGGCTTAAAACGGATTTAAAAGTAAATTTTGTGAGCTGTGGGTGTAAAAGAAGGTTACAGAGTATACTTCAAACTCTTGAATAAGTCGACGAAGCTCGTTAGCGTTTCCTACGCCGAACACACACACACACACACAAACACTCACACACACACAAACACTCTCACACACACACACACACACACACACTCACACACACACACACACAAACACTCACACACACACAAACACTCTCACACACACACACACAAACACTCACACACACACAAACACTCTCACACACACACACACACAAACACTCACACACACACACACACACACACACACAAACACTCACACACACAAACACTCACACACACACACACACAAACACTGTTATGCTTTCTGGTTGCTTTGATGGTTACATTAGTTCTAAAGACATTCACACTTGAGCAGGCGGAAGGTTGTAGGACAGAGACACACATTCATGTCAGTGAGCTACCCTGAGGCTGAGTAGCTATACAGACACTGTACAGACACTGTACAGACACTGTAACAAGTTTGACCCGACGGACAGTAAAGGCGAACCGGATGTTTCCCATGACGAATGTGGGGAGGGTGTGTGTTTCACTGAACTACTTTGCTTCTGAGAATCAAACACTTGTGTGTACTTGTGACCCAGTGTGTGCACCTGTACGTGCGTCTGTGCTTATTGTGGGTGTTTGTGAGTGTGTGTGTGTGTGTGAGAGAGAGAGAGAAGTTTCATTGTACATCATTAAAAAGAAATTAAACATCACTCGCTGAAATACAGTAATTTGTTTGTATGTACAACAGCACAAACTGTAATCTCACTTAGACATCTTAAGGTTGGGATTAAAACTATGATGGCAGGTAATAACATTTTCAGAAAGTTAGGAGAAAAGTAATGTGGAAAGTTATAATAATTGTGATCAAAGCAAGTACAGTGATTATACAGAAAATGCAAAAATATTTACACCTGGCAGCTTTAATTCAGTTTGGCTAAATGCTGGAGAGAAGAGTTGCTCTGCTCTGTCGCTATGTAGACCATGGCAAAGGTAGATGAACAGTCTTTCTCAGAAGTCAAGGTTTAGTGAGAAAGTGGAGCTTGGAAATTGCGAGAAGGTGAGTGAGAAAGTGGAAAAAGGTAACAGAGAGGCTGAGGTAAAGAATATTCGTGGCTATCGTTGTTGTTGTTGTTGTTGTTGTTGTTGTTGTTGTTGTTGTTGTTGTTGTTGTTGTTGTGAGGGAGAAGTTCATCCACCTAAAAGCAATCTGACAATGTGGGAGGGACGGGGATGTGGTTCATGGCTGTCCTTGTTACCGGTAGAATCAGCATGTTGAATAAGGTTGACCTCCATACAACCACCTGCCCGAGGGTTGACATGAACTGTGTCGCTCACAGTCGGGGGCTAACAGACGACCTGCTATGACGATTGCGGGGATTTTCCGTGGCACACTTTCGATTTAAAGGAAAATAACAAGATTTGTGAACACATCAGTCAACGTGAACAGGTACATCTTTGTTTATCATATTTGTTTCTGAAAGTCTCTATGGCCGCTGTGTTGTGAGTTAGTGTCTACATTTCCATATTTTAACTGTAGAGGGTTCAGTTCTTCCATCAATTTTCCAGCCGAAGTAGAGCATCGGGGAACGCCTACAGAATAGAAACTTAAATTAAAATGTGAGCTAGTAGCTCGGTATATTTTTTTTTTGACGTTTCTCTTTTAAGCAAAACATCTTTGAATGATGACTATGTTAACAGTGCAACAGACTAGGAGAAATAACGCCGATTACTATGCAAAAATTATCTACTGCAAACAAGTATAGGTTTCTTAGTTCTTCATCGTGACAGTAGTTCACATCCACAGAAGCAAGTCTGAATTAATCAAGAGTCAAGTTTATCAAGGAAGCTACCGTGTGGGTAGACTTTGTGTAGAATCTGACTCACAAGGTTTGCCCTTCATCATACAAAATCTTACTTTCGCTTTCCTAAATAAAGGAAAGTTTTCAAACTCAAAACTCGCTATAAAAGGCAATGACATTATGCCATAAGAACCACTTTGAGGAACTTTGATATAGTCAGCTACAACAACTCCTTTTTATTACATGCTATATTGCAGTTATATAACACGTTTGGATAACTTATTCTCAGGTATTAAAGAACTTTGCTATACTTGGTGCTTCAGAGGTAAGAGTTCTGTTCTTGGTCCTCTTTCATTCACTGTGTACATTTCGCCATCCGGTTCTACAATTCACCACCTGGGCTTGTATATCACATCTATACTTATGATTCAACTGCTCGCGTCTGGTTTCACTTTTCAGTCACCACACAGCACACAGTACACTTTGTTCATAAAGAAACTGAAAATAAATGATGACAAAACTCTTTCCAGATCCTCTACATATAAATTGTAAAGTGTACACTCTTCTACTACTTTTAGTTTTCTCTTGTGTGAATACTAGACGGTGCAAATCTTGGTGTTATTATCGAAGCATCATCAACTCTTGAATCTCACTTCAAAGAAGTTTGTTAGATCATCTTTCGTAACTCTCGCAGGATCGGTCACATCTGACCATTTATGTAAGTTTTTGCTTCCAAAGAGCTGATGTCTGCGTTTGTGTTATCACGGCTGAATTATTACAATTTTCTGTTTCCTCAACTCCAAAATCCCCGATTGGACAATCTTCACAGAGCTCATAATTCTGTCGCTTGTTTTGTTTTCCCTTGGCAAATACTCATTCATGAGCTCCGGTATCTACTAGTCGGAGCTCGCATTAATTATAAGATGTCCACACTCTTACCCTTGTCTTCTCGGCCTTCTCCAACATCTTCCCCCACCTAAGCTGTTGATGTCTTAGTAGCAGTATCAGTAGCTTGTGTCTCCTGCTCTCTGTGCCACGCATCCGTCAGGAGAAGTCAGTCAGACTACGAACTTGTATTACTGGACTGCTTACAGACGATATTTTCCAGTTAGCTACTAAAACGGGGCTACAAAACTTCCGGTTTAGTACATTCTTTGTTTAGGCTCGCCGAGACTAACAGCGGAGAACTTCGCAAGAGACTAAGTGTTGGTCTTGGCAGACAGACAGCAATCCACCTACACACGTCCGTGGTCAAACAATCCTTTTCCTTTTCAGGTTTCAGTGCTTTGAATTCCCCACCCCTTTCTCTTCAAACTGTTTACAATCCAAGCTTTCAATTGCAGCCTGAAAACACTTTTAAGAAATATCTTGCGAAAGTGTACTGTTTAGCCGCAGTTCTTTATATTCGCCTGTGCGCCTAGTCTATGTTTGCCACGATGTCATCTGTCTGCAGATGCTTGTGTGTTTTGTATGGATGATTGTGCGCTTTCTTGTAGTCTTTCATGTGCAATGCAATGTGCTCGCCTTCACAGTAAAAACTTCACTGTACTAACAAATTCTATGATGATGATTGATGATGATTGATGATGATAAGAGAAAAAAAGAAGAAAAAGAAACGAAAACGGAGAAATAACGAGTAAAATTAGCGAAATCCCTCTCTTTTTTCGAATAAAGAAATGTGATCAAAGAGAGGGAGAGTGTGTATGTGTGTGTTTTTGTATGTGTGTGGTCTAAAACAAAGCCAAAACAACAATAATTTTCGCTTAATAAAAAAGCTCGTTGATGTTAAAATATATATTTAAGTTACTTTCTGCTTTTTATATTATTAAAACGAAAAATTCTATTTCATTCTCTTGGCATTTAAGTGCCTTTAATAATTCCAGAGTATGTGAATATTAGTGGAAAAATGTTAACAAATTTACACTTGTACATAGAGTAAACTTTAATAAAAATTACTTTGCTTTTTGTTCAGCATTGGGAAAAAACAGTATGAAACTGAAAGCTATATAACTTCTGTTCTTGTCCTTAGTTCGGATGCTCTAACACCCTAACATGGGCAGAAAGATTTTCAGCTCGTACATCATCATAATTCTTGGAGCCATGGGAGGGCTAGTTCTCGGTGAGGAGACTTGTAAGTATACCACAGTTTTCGTGACTGAAAGTTAATTTTACATTTAGTCTTGTAATTTGTCTTCATATATATGTCCGTTAGTCTGTATGCTGTTTGATCTTTGTTGGCATCGTCTGAGTCTTGAGTTTCGGCTATCAGTCAGCAGGTTTCTGTACATTCCTGTCCCTGTCGTGATAAAGTACTAACATCTCTACATCGCACTTTACTGTTGACAGCAAGTTTAATGCAGATTAGCAAAACGACAGGAAGCAGTTTCCTCAAACCAGTATGGCAAATGGACATCAGCCACATTATCCATTTTTAGTCATGTTGTTATAAAAGATATTCTACACATAGCTGCTTCATGATCCACTCCGTTACTAGTCCTCTTTCAAGAGGAAAAACCATTGATGTAAGTACATTTGGATGATACAAAAGTGTTTGACCCCAGGGTCAACAAGATGTATCTCTTAATTAACACTACCAGAATTACAGGATTCAATTGCAGGATTTGTACTTAGACTCTGAGCTAGTAAAAAGAGAGTAAATGAGTAGATACTGATGAAGGTCGAATCTCTGACACTTTAGCCATTTCAGCAGACTACTCCCATACAGTAACAAGTGTGCGGTTGTTTATTTACTAAAATGAGTGGTTTATGTATTTGGTGTAAAATGGTTAGTTACAAATGAATTATTTTTGTACAGGTTTAATAATGGAATTTCCAAATATTTCGGAAAATACTGTTCGTTCCAAGGAAAATAGCAACGTCAGCATTCACTTTTATTTGAACAAGAGCAAGTGTAAAGTGATTCCAGACTACGTTTACATAGATGTCAGAAAGGAGAAAAATGGCGACCTAAGTAATGAATGCACCATTAGTCTCGAGGCAGGGACATGCATTCTCGTGGGCTCCTCCCCTTCATGTCAGTGCACCTCCACCGACAACATGTTGTTCTTAAAACGAGTCACCAAAAGTGACGAAGGTGTGTATGTGTGGAGGTGGGGCGCAGCGGGGACGACGGAGAAGAAAAGGAGGATCACACTTCTTGTCTCCGGTATGTATTAATAACAAAACGTGTGAAGTATCCCCCTGTCTTTACATCCGCTCCACGCTAACTACCTTTTTAGTTTTTAGTTCCCGTACGAGATTTATACGAGTGTTTTTAGGCACTTAGTCTCGTAGGCCTGTATTAACCTCTCTATATCGGCAAGCCGACTCACATTTTGCACCGGTAAAGCAGGGTGAGAACTAGTAGAGATATGTACATTGTGTACATTGTGCACATTGTGTACATTGTATACACTGTGTACATTGTACAGTCTCGGTAGCAAAGCTTATGGAGGTACTAATAAGATCTTGCCTGTCCATAGCTGCTGTCGCTGTTGCGATTCTGATGTTGAGTATTCTATGTACAATCTAAGTAAGTAACATACTTTATGCTGTTATTCATAAATTAAATACGTCTGATCATACTTTATATTTTAGTGATTATATTTTGCTACATGCTTAACGTTTGCTCAGTTTAAGATAAGTTAATCAGGCCTTAATGTAAAAATCTTTACTAACCTTAACCAAATCAGAGTATATAAGCTTGAAGTTGAAAAGCGTGTGGTTCTGACATGAGATCGCTATGTTGCCCTATATTGTAGGGCCTGATGATGGACTGACAACAGATCAGCTAAACTCATCCACCACTAGATTTTCTACTACCAAATATACGTTAATTACACACATGAGCACAACTAAAGGTAAACAGAGTTTAAGGTCTGCGGTCTGTTTTATGAATATTGTATAGGACAGACGCACCGACACATTAGTAATCATTTCTTTATAATGTCTTCTTTTTAACAAGGGTCTTGTGCTTTCTGTCCTGTACACTAAGCTTGTGTGACAGTCTACCTTACCTGCCAGATATTCATCGACGAGAATGATGGCGTTGACGACTTACCTGTGCACGAAATACTTTCACTCTTTTTGCAACCTAGTGTTTCCTTGGTCTGCTCAAACGTTTCTTGCTTATGTTTGATCGCCTCCACTTTTTGTTTGTTTGTTTTGTGTGTAAGTCGGGATTATGTACATACTTTATGTGTGTGTGGATTCTAAATTTTCTCATTATTACTTTCTGTCACTTAGTATTAATTTTGTTGACCTAGCAGTGGCCTCAGCCAAATGATGATCAAATCAAATCAAATCAAATCAGACTTTACTGTCTGTCGAGGAGAAACAGGACAGAAATTTTTCTTCGCTCACAAGGGCAGGCATACATGCTCAACATTTAACACACAGTTAGGAGTAAAGATACAAGTAGCTTGGATCTCCGTCAAATGGTAATGAAAGTAAGATGGAAATAGTTCAGAAGTGGCCGGTGCCAAAGACTGTCACGGAGTTATGCAGCTTCCTGGGATTTGCCAGCTACTACCGGCGATTTATCAAGGGGTTCACCAAGATAGCTGGCGCGTTACATGACCTGGTGACGCAGGCTACGCAAGAAAAGAAAAAGAGACAGAATGATATCACAGTGAAATGGGAGTGTGTCCACCAGGCTGCGTTTGACACCCTTAAGTCGGTGTTGTCAGGTGCACCAGTGGCATGACCCTGCATGACCGCACTAATAAGTGCTTAGACACAGGGCCGCCGAGAGCCAGCCCGGGCCCCGGGACAGACGACCTCTCCGGGCCCCTTGTACTTGTAATCGTAAATTATTTTCCCAGTATATAATGTATGTTTACAATTCGAATCTCAATATCTACACTCAAACTCAACTTCTGCATGTGTAATGCTTGGGTGTTCTGTCCTTAGACCTTTCTTTAAAAGAAAAAGAAAAGGAGAAAAAGAAAAAAAAAATCCACTGACCAAGGCCGGGCCCCCTTGACAGCCGCGGGCCCGGGTACACGAGACCCCCTGTCCCCCCCCCCTCTCGTCAGGCCTGCTTAGACACTAATAAATGAGCAAGTGGTCTCCGTGGTTGGTGTAGTAGGCCATTAGCTGTTGGGGTTGAGTGGGCAGGTTGGGCAAGCTGTGGGCGAGAAGTTGAGGGCTCCTGATGTGTATCCTTGCTCTTGTGTTAATGTTGCTGGTGGAGCTGTACCCGGCTATCCTGGGGTGGATCGTTGTTGTTGTTGTCAGCCGTTCTACTTATGGCGTTGTCCTTCTAGTGTTACTCCAATCAATTTTCTGTCTATTGGACCCATGTCAATATTTTTAATTTTTATTACTGTTAAGTCCAACAGTTTTACATACAGTCTACCCCCAGAAATAGACCACGCATCTATTACACCATCATTTGTTTCAAGCGATTTAGTCTTTGTATATTTAGACGAGTGAGGTCTTCAGTAATAACAATGCCAGACCCCTTCAATGACTCTTTCCTTGTCTTTTCTGCACACAAAGTTAATTAATATTGGCCTTGGTCAATCTTGTTTAGGTCTTCCTACTCAAGGCAATTAACACTGATTTTTTATGTGTCTCGATGTCTGGGAGGTAGAGTGTAGAGTTGAAGATATGTAAGATTATTTTTTACATCCTTCACATGTTTCATCTCTACCATCCCTTCGGAGTCCATGTACTTTTACGGAGTCTCTTCGAGAGTATTGCTCAAGCAAATTTATTTCTTCTTTCTGTTTGTTTGTACACCCAAACACCGTTAGGCCAGCATTTTTTCTCTAAATTCTTGGATTTGATGATGGAGTGTTCCTAAAGCTTTTTTTAGTTCACGTTTTCTTTTTTAAGTTCAAAGATGCTGCTCCCTAGAGGTTCGATTTGGCTGTCGATTTGCTTTGTTAGTGTGTTGTCCTTCTTCAACTTGTTGCCTGAACACTTCAGTCGCTTGTTGTAGGTTTTTTAAACGGTACACCATCTCGTTGCTCATAGTTGTTGTAGTGGGAAAGGCTTCTGTGAGTAGCCTGTCGGTCGCAAGAATGAGGTTTACTTATTTTCAGTCACATTATCTGCCCTCTGACACTGTCACTCTTCTCTTCCTTGGGACTCTGTGGTGTTTTGAGTGCAAGTGTTCAACAAACTATCGTCGGAGCTAGTTCCCTGTTTCCTCTTTCCCCTGGTCGTTAAGGGGCCATCTTTTCTTGAAACAAAAGAAAACAGACAATTAATACAGACTTACCACCGCCACCGCACGACACAGTTCAGCAGCTTTCCACAATTAGTCACCGTGCAGTGTCATCCTCAGCTGCCGTACTTTCCTGCTTTGGATTTCACTCTTTTTTTCACAGTAATTGCGTTGGGAATCCATCGAAAGGACAAATTTTGATGCAAACTATAAAACAATGACTCGTGAAATTGTTTAATCCACTCACACAGGCCGGAAAGTTTTATTTTTTTAAAAGAAGAGGCATTTTCTTCACACAGAGGCACCGACATGTCCTGCCTCCGCCATGATCATTGCTCACTCCCACAGGTGAAACAATTTACTCTTAGGGCCTTGCTTGTTTTGTAAATGAAAAGTAGAGTGAACTTACATTTAAAAAGAAACGAGTTTGTGGGTAGGATCCGATGTAAAATTCTTATCTGAAAGCATCTTAATCTATAGTAGTATAAAAGGGCTCTAGAAATATATCAGCCCAGTTACTATCTCTTGAGTCTTTGTCCTCTTTGCTTTGTCTCAAATCTTGGTCTTGAACAAAAGTTTCTCGTGTTGAAAGACATGTCGACTCCTGTTTCATAAAAGTCCTACCTTGTGCTTCCTTTGCACTGAGAAGTTTCTCCGGATGTTTTTGTTCCGTTAATGAAAACTTCGGATATTCACAGACATGAGATACAGCTAGAGTTGTTATTGAATGAACACGCAGCCCGCATCCTTCAACCAGTTATCAGTTAGATAGGGCAAACAGATAGTATAACCACATACATTGTGATAAATCACTAGACCGATCGCCACCCACACAATGTCCTGGCGGAGACGAACGACATTTTCTCTTACTGATTTATCATGTGTACAATGAACTCTTTGTCCAGCTGCCAAACACAGCCATCGCGATGTCTCCCTACATCCAGCTGAAAGAGGTGACAATTATCACAGGCCCCTCTGCCCCTAACTCAATAAAAGTCATAGACGGCAATGGTGACAAAACTCGTAATGCAGTAAAAAGAGCTTGTTCGTTTTTACCAGCCTTTACAAAGTGGAAGAGTTTCATTTTATATTAAAACATATTTTTTAAATGATCTGGGGGTTTTTTCAGCTCCTCGGTTTCTGCTCAACGGTGTTTACAACAGGACAGTGAGGGTCAGTGAGGACTCCACAGTGGACATGGAGTGTCAGTCGGACACGTGGACACCAACTCACATCATCAGTGTGGTTGATGGCGACCGTCTGCTCGCTAGCAGACTTAGTAATGAGATGCAGAGTGGACGGTTAAGATACATAATAAATAAAGCTCGATGTGAAGACACGGGTGACTACAGGTGTGAGCTTGCTAACACAAAAGGACTATTCTACACTGTGACTGTCAGACTACTTGTTCCTTGTAAGTATTTTTTAACAATACAAACAATATCAATACTAATGGTAACAAATTCATCTCAATAATTCTAATAACAATTGATGGTGTGTTAATATAGATTACTTACAGTGCAGAATATTGAAGGATTTTATATGCTTATTGTATGTTTCATCATTGTATTTAGGTAGTCCGAGACTAAAAAGAGACGAAGGACACTTTCCGTTTGTAGTCATTCGTGATAACAACGGTCATTTGAGTTTGAACATGACAGCATATCCAACACCATATGTCAAGGCATATTACAAACTCAACTCCAATGAACCAATTCAAGACAGAATGCAAACAACATGTGCTTCTGAAAGTGATAAGCCTGCATCCATCATCTGTAACATCACTGTCATCAGTGTGACAAATGCTGATGACGGCGCTCAGTTCATGGTTGTTTTCAGCAATAATTTAGGGGAACTACCTTTCCCTTTCAGGATCAGACTGAATGGTAAGTTACTTGACAAACAATAAAGCCTCCTGAGACCCTGTATGTAAAAAAATGTTAAAATGGTGATGCGTGGTCGACAAGCTCGGGTGATCTCAGTTTTGCTTTTTAATTGACGATCGAACTCACGCAAGGTTTTTGAAGACTTAGGGTGAGGCTGGCAATATGGGGCTCTTCACACACATCCACGCTTTCTTTTTCGATCTTGGGAAAAGCGAAGATCGAGACTGTGTAGAGTCAAGAAGGCCATTGTAACTATTGTTATTAAAGCCGGTCTTATTCTTTTGCTACCGTTTATACTATGTTTCCTAATCATTATTCTTTCATTCTCATCGCCATTTCTATGTTTCTTTTTCCAGTGATAAATCGAATTATATTTTTGTTTTTGTGTCAGTCTGTTCTACAAAAGCATACGAAGTAAAGCAAAAATCTTCCGGGTATAAAAACACCCAGGGTGGGACTGGGCGGAGAAAGAGATCGTCCATTACGAAACATATCCGAAATCACCCGAACTATCGTCGAGTATGTGACAATACAAGGATCGTTTAATTAAACACACACACCAACAGAGTGGGCTTACTTATCTAACTCCCGCTGTTGCAAATCACGGAGAGTACTTGTGAAAATACCAACCGTCCCTATTTGACACTTCAGTGTCAAAACTTCATTTCCTTGTAAACTACAAACATCATAAAAGGTAAGTAAATTTAAGCTATAAGAAATCATAAATGTTACTTAACTCTTTGCTTTTTGTTTTGATGAAGAAATGTTGATTGTATTCTTGATAAAATAAAAATAAAAATGCGCAGATTGTACACGAAACGACTCTTTATAAACCTTTATGCATTCCAAGACATAGTGAAGTCTGAATACACCATGAAACTCCAGGTACAACTGAAAAACTGGTTTTGACGTGGGGACAACTGGATCACGAGTGGCAACTTCACCCCAGAGGCAGTGAGAAAACAATCAGCAGCGTGGGTCTGTTGTATCCCCCTGGGGTAGTTCAACAGTCGTGTGGTACTGTGATTACACACAGGTAGAGGTGCTTGGGTGGTGTGTGGTGTGTGGTGTGTGTGTTGTGTGGTGTGTGTGGTGTGTGGTGTGTGTGGTGTGTGTGGTGTGTGGTGTTTGTTGTGTGTGTGTGGTGTGAGTGTTGTGTGTGGTGTGTGTCTTTGTTGTGTGTGGTGTGTGGTGTTTGTTGTGTGTGTGGTGTGAGTGTTTGTTGTGTGGTGTGTGGTGTGTGTGGTGTGTGTTGTGTGTTGTGTGTGTTGCGTGTGTTTGTTGTGTGGTGTGTGTGTTGTGTGTGATGTGTATTGTGTGTGTTGTGTGTGTGTGTGGTGTGTGTGTGTGTGTATGTTGTGTGGTGTGTGTGTGTATGTTGTGTGGTGTGTGTGTTGTGTGGTGTGTGGTGTGTGTGTATGTTGTGTGGTGTGTGTGTGTGTGTTGTGTGTGTTGTGTGTGTGTGTATGTTGTGTGGTGTGTGTGTTGTGTGTATTGTGTGGTGTGTGTGTGTATGTTGTGTGGTGTGTGTGTGTTGTGTGTGTATTGTGTGGTGTGTGTGTGTATATGTTGTGTGGTGTGTGTGTGTATGTTGTGTGGTGTGTGTGTGTGTTGTGTGGTGTGTGTTGTGTGGTGTGTGTGTGTTGTGTGTTGTGTGGTGTGTGTGTTGTGTGAGATAGTGGGATGCACAGAACATTATTTAAACATTAGGAGGTGTGTTTAAAACAAACAGCAAACATCTTGAGGTGAATGGTGAAACAGTCTGATTTCCTACAGCATGTCACATTATGAGCTTGAAAAACTGTAAACATTTATCATAATAAGGTAACATGTCATTAAAGTGTTTTGAATTATGAAGAAATAAGTAGATATTGAAGTTTTTTCAGTATTTCTAAGGAATGAAATAATTTTAAGATAAAGCTATGGACAAAGTCATGCTTGTATCGAGAAGCTGCTGTGTAAAAACTGTCTTAGTTAACATAAATTGTTGTGTGTACAATCTTGTTGTCTAGGTGTGTAAAACAACTTAAATTAAGTTTTTCTTGTGTCCACACATCGCTAGTTAACGGAAAATAAACTCATTTTCTTGCATGTTGTGTACAGGGAGAGAACCAGCAGTACTTTCTCCAGTAAGGCCAGCAATCAACTTTATACAGTTCACTGTATGAAAGGAAGAAAACTGTCCATAATGTCTAATGGTGATGTTTTTATTGATATAAAATATAAGTACATTTTGATGGTACTAAAAACTAATGTCAAGCTAGTGCTGTATGTGCAAGACTGACATTAAAATAAGACTGATGAATATATTACTGCAGTAAGTGTTTCATTCCTTTGAGCCTATTTATAAATTACTAACTTCTTATGCCTCTGATATCAGCTGTAAATATTCTCACCATGCAGCACATCTTACACTATTTTGTTGACAGTGATTATAGCTATCACTATTTGCTTGCAATGATCCAACTGATGGATACAGAAGCAATACCACAATGATAAGAAAATATTCCTGTCTTTCCTCCTTCCTTCTCAGCTCCCCGTACATTAAAAAACCTCCATAGTCAATGATTTCTGTAAGTTGTCCACCGTTCGCTTTCTTTCTTAATTTCTCTTCCATATTTTCTTTCTTCCTCGTGACCTCCCATTCCTCTTTCGTCGTCTTGCTTCTCTATAGCTCACAACGGATCTTGTTATCTAAATTAATCTGTTGCTTAATCTTATCGGATTGCCATCTTTTTCCAGATATTTGGTCTGTTCACATAAAGTAACAAAATCGTAACTGATGGTGTAAAGCGAGGATGTGAATACCAAATAACGGGGAAAGTATGGTTTTCCCTCCGTTAGTGGCAGGTCTAAGGAGCAGAAAAAATGTCGAGACAAGGACAAACATGAAGACAGTGGTGCTCTGACAATTGGGAATGTGAACGTGATCACTGGACATACTAGAATTGAGAATTCTGTTGAAAAAATTAATATTTATCTTTTTTCAGTAGGTAATTGTTATAATAGTATATACAATGTTGTTTCAACAGTCGTATTAAAGGCGAAGCTGAGACTTAGTGAGCGGCTGAGGCAAGTCAGGCAGATGAAAGTGTCAACTTGATGTTTATCAGTCATGCTCTGCCAGTATCTGCCTTGTTCAAAATGTCCTGAAGGGTGGAACTGGGGTATCATGGCAGACTACATAACCACAGGCTTCTGATATTTTGCTGTATCTTATCCGCATGTATGTGTGTGATGACTGTTGCTCTGAATGCATGGTTCACGAAGGTGACCAAGTGTGAAGAATCGACTCATTACACAAAGTGTGAAATAAACAATTTTCCTCGGGAATGACTGATCTACTGCTAGTATGTTGTAATAGTTTATTTTCATCAGTTAGGGTGATTTTCTTTTGATTTTAGTAAGTTTACACTGAGTTTTATTGAATTCCATTCTCAAAACTGATGCCATTCAATGCGATTTCAAAGCATCGACTGATTCCTCTGATAATGTAAACTGCAACTGAAATCATTTTTGATTACATTCTTTGCAAAACCATGATCACTTCTATAAAAAGTGTCAAATATTTTGTAGCAGTTATCCCTGGGTTCTTCAATTCACTAAAAGAACCATAAATGAGAACGATTTTTTTAAAAGGGGGGACAAATAGAACAAGAAGAAAACTTAGAAAAAGTTTAGAGAGGAGACCCGTGGGACCAAAATAAAGTGAAAAGAAAAGCTCAAATGTAATTTTTAGTGAAAAACAGGAAACATTTAGAGATGCATGGCAGATGTTTAACATTCTTAGTGGTCAGTACAAGATTCAGAACAACAGTACTCAGACTGAAACTGAAAAGGAGATATTTTCAAGGTGTGACCTAAATGATGATGATCCCAAAAGTTTGTCGACAATTTAGCTTTTTAGGCTTATTAAGGCTAGAACATGCTTTGTGTGTTCTTGCGTGTGCTTGTGTGTGTGTGTGTGTGTTGGGGGGTAGGGAGCAGCGAGAGAGACTGACAGTTTGCGGGTTTGAAAGAGGGAGGGGAGTGTGGACAGTTATATTTTGATCTATTTTAGGGAGAGGGTTAATAAAGCAAAGGAAGGATCAGCAATTTCTTATTTGAAACAGGTTGCATTTTGCATGGTAGAAGTATTTTTATTGAAATATCAAAAACTATTTTTCATCAGTTTCTTTAAAGGGACAATACAGTTGCATTTAACACGTGTGTTCCTGTTTCTCGCATTTGTATATTACCCCTCGCTGTAATTTATTTTATATATATGTAAATTGAAAATTCTATATTTTCTCAAAAAATAATCTTTCCTTTGCATTTTTATGTGTGAATTTGCAGGTGCACATATTAAAAACGAATGCATTAGTAGCAAACAGTGTGTTTTTTTTAGTTTTTTCCCAAGTGTTCTCTTCTGTTAATGTGGACCTTATTTTTTATTTTGCTATCAATTATGCTTTGTAATTTGAATTTTCTTTCTAGAAATAGCAAGACAGTAAAAGAATTGTGCAAATTAATTCAAAATGCTCACTAGATTGAACTTGGATATAGACTAGACCACTCAATGATTAGCATTACCCTTTAGCTTGTCATAGAACAGCAAAACTAAAATTCAAAGTAGTGCAATTTTTTCTCTTTATATAGTTCAAACATTATACATGTTAAATAGCATGACATAAACAGGTGCATCTAAATATACAAAAGCAGGCCATTTATTCCAAAGGTTCTAATCTTGGGATTGATTAAAGAAATGTGCAAAACTTTAATTTACAAACACACACACATATATATATGTTTACCCATACCCGTGAATCTCGTATAAATCCTAGCTTACATTTATCTCGGCCCTCTCTTACAAGGGACACTACTCTGCCTAACAGACAGGCTATGAACACAGTTGTCTGCACATGTCCCTCTCTATTAGCACTGTCTTATACTACAGTTGTCTGCATTGAATATAAGCCAGTGGGTGTCCATCACTACTCTAATGCGGAAATCCTGTGTGTGTGCACGTAGTGTGTCCGCACGTACTGTATTAGTACAGTCCACACTGGTTTCTATTTTCACAAGATGTTTTCTTTCTTTCATTACTCCTTATATCTTCATAATTGTTTTTTCTTTCCTGTTTTCATTTCTTCTTCTGTATGTTTGATACGTGATGTAGAGTTGATCAGACAAAACACATAAATAGTGAACAACAAAAGTCGCATTATGAGCTCGCAAAATTATAAACGTTTACCATAAAGAGCATTTAATTAAAAGGTGTTTTCAATTATCAAGGAATTAGCACTGGGCTGTCAAGTCACAATTAATGGAAACTAAAACAAGAAACGAACAAAAAGTAAAACTGAGTCAAGAAGTCGAGGAATGGGAATATTGTCCAATCGATCAATGTAATTTAAAATACAAAATAAAATTCCGGAATCAAAATGAAGTGCGAAAAAATGACTCGCATCTAGTCGACTACCATGCTCAATTTTAATTTTGTGGAACAAGTTTCACATTAACGAGGCAGAGACTTAGAGTAGAAGAATGAGAAACTATCAGATTGTCCTATTCGCATCTTCCACTGCTACTCGACATTGCTGCAAGAATATCACATTTATGTGTCCAGTAGTTAAACGAAGCAAGGAGGTCTCGGCATATGCCCTGTTAGAAAGCGAAATTAATTGTGGAAGAGTTACGATTACATGTAGCTGTGCACAAAATATTTGTGACTGGGGGAAATTATGTCAAAAAAAGCAACGAGCTGTTACACATATATACTCAGTTTGTTCGAGATTTTACCTATTAACAAGAAAAAGCAGCATGTGGACAGCAGAAGATTGAGAGAGATCAAGCTATGCTATAGCAAAGCTTGAACAAAGCAGTGAGTGGATACACACAGAGTGGTGGTGGGTAGACAAATCAAGGGTGTTATTATGGATCAAATCACTTCAAACCAAACGGATATACTTATGAACGCCAGGGAAAGGATTAACACATGTGCTAATCGCCTAAAGTAAATCCGACTTGATTGCATATGATAGTCTGAAGACTGTATCTAGCAACACTTTGTAAACTGCAGTGGGGATACTCTTAGGGAACGCAGCTGATGAGGGTATTGTAGGCAGTTGGACAAGGGTTAAAGCTGTTGATTGTCTCTTAAGAACTGTGTCGTAGAGCAAATGTCACGACTAAGGTCACATAAGTTCTTTCAAACAGACTGGCATGCTTTGGATTGTCAGTGACTATCGGTATTAACACTGCCTTTTGTGTTATTGTATGTGAAAATATGCTTCTTAGTTTCAAGCAGCTGAAAGAAAATATCATATTAGGCGTTACAGATAATATTTATGTTGATACACATTTTTCATTTTTGCAAGTACCTTACAATACTTTTCGGCTTTGTGAATTTGTTTCCAGCTTTGTGATATCATTTTTGTAGTTTGCTAGACGCTTCATTTGTCTCATGAGGCGCTTACTTCAAACAAGCTTGTAATAGTTTTGGCAGCGGCATTTCCTTACATTAGCATACCATACAGAATGAAGTTTGTTTATTGATGTCACCGTATCATAAACGAGCAGTGAAATTAATAGCAATCTATCAACAATAAAAACAGGTTAAGCACACTAATATAGCCATATACATTCTTTGTGTAAAACTCTTGTATTCCGACAAAATCATCATACCAAACGTCAGAAGTAAAAGTTGCAAAAGCTCGATGACTGTCATTTTCTGAAGTGGCTAACATGCAGCAAATGATAGAAACTTCTTGCTAAAATGTACACATGCCTGCCATGAACTGCCGATTACTTTGCTCAAATAAATTTAGTCTTGATCTACTATTTCATATCAATTTATCATACTTTGATATTTGATATGATATAGAACTGTTGGCAGTCTTTTAAGAACCGAGTGATTGCCTCTTAAAATAAACCCTTTCAAGATATTTTTTCTGTCAGGGTTTGTATATATTATATCATTCAAGGCAGCTTAACATAGTATATTTTTACTCGACGTTCTATTAGAAAACATTTTGTTAAGACAGCAAATGCAGTCCTACTACCTCCACACCTGGAATTACACATCCTCTGACTACAGTCAAGCTTTCAAAACTGAATGGTCGTTATGATCATTGCAATCTGATGCTCCTAGGAGTTTTGAAAAGATGACACTACTGAGAGCAAAATATGTTTTGTAATCAATTCATTCCCTCATGTCTACTTCTAGAGAATAATGTAGCAACCATTGTAACACAACACACTACACAAACAGTTCAATTATCAGAGTTACTCTTGAGTAGTAGGAACTGTATTTATAGTGTAAAATAGTGTACATAGCAATGTACATTACTGTACAGTACTGTATATTGCCTTTATACATACATAATACTGTATGTTTGAAATATGTTAATTTATGTTAATGCATATATCATATCATTATATATATATATCTAAATATAATGTGCAGATACAGATTGGTTTTTAAATAATTAATAGTAAGTATTTGTATGGATAACATCGAGATTAAATGGTTCCTAAACAAGGGAATGTATCGAAAATTGATGACGTGCAAGAGTGTGTGAATGTCGCGGATTATTATAATCACTACATTAACATGTGACGAGCGTGTATGCTTTAGTCAGTGACTATCAGTATTAACTGCCTATGTTATCAAATGTAAAACATATTTCCGACAGTCAAGCAGCTTAGAGCTTAGGCGGAACAGGATAGACTATACATCTAGATTAACCCTGAGCAAAGTGTTTAGCAGTTTACTGCTGGCTGATAGATGCACATTTCTGTCAGGTTTCTACTATTTACTCCAGTCTGCTGCAGAGAATGGCGATCATCCAACTTTTGCTGCTGACGGCGTTTGTTATGACAAATTTTCCGGAATCCAAGAGTTTACCACAAGGTATGTAGATGAGACTCGTTATTTAGCGTAATATACTTTTATTATTGATATTTTGATATAGTAAAGTCTTAACCCATCGTAACGAAAGTTTCTTTAAGAGAAAGACATGTGATATGTTTAGTTGTGATGTTGTGCATTTCACACGTGACAGTAAGGAGTAAGACACCTTGTGTAGTGCGCATAACTGTGTATAGATAGAATTTTCTTTTCTTTAGTAAAAAAAAGTTTGCTGTAAATTTTTGTTCTGGGCTTGCCAAATCTCTCTATTTCAAATCTTTTCATGATGATGTAATCAAGCAGCAAAAGAGAAAACAACATGTGGGATCCGTCGTCTGGACGCCTTTGACATGATGCTGACCTGCTACTTCCACGTTAACATTAGTGCTCTCCAGAAGGGCTTCTATGTGTATCTCTTTAAAGAACAACAAGACCCAGGTAAATACTAAAAGATACAACAATACATGTATATATATAAAGTGGTACAGGAAAGATCAAGTAAACAAACCAAAGTATAAACGGCTTAGTACAGACCAACGCTCCCGCTTGCTGACTCACACTTATTGCTTACTTGAGTCTTTACTGAGATAAAGTTGTGGGAAGGAGCTATTTTGTTTTTCAGTCGTGGATAGAGTAGCACACTGGTAGCCTTATTAATGAGCTGAGTGGTAAGAGAGTAGTCTGACAAAGCAGCTACAAAAACTCTTTGTAAGTAAAGTCCTGTTTGTGTTTACCACCAGATGTGGTGGTATATTGCATCTGGTCTAAGAAGATCGTCTGTAACGAGGCCCCTGGGTACAAGTACGAGGACGACATAAATGTTCGCCATGATCACATCAACTTCCGGATACTCCGCGCTAACACCGAGCATGTTGGGACATACGCCTGTAAGGTGAAGGGCGAAAGGGATCCTGGAAATTGCAGTCTTACCGAGGAACAAAGTAAGTTGGCGAGACTTCTTCAGTATAGTTTTCATTTATGAACTTTAACATGACTTTGGATACAGACTTTAATAATTAGAAATAATTGTAACAAATCAGGAAATATTATAGATACTTATGGCTAAATTGTGTACAATGAACTCTTTGTCGAGCTGTCAAACACAGTCATCGCGATGTCTTCCTACGTCCAGCTGAAAGAGGTGACAATTATCACAGCCCCCTCTGCCCCTACCTCAATAAAAGTCATAGGTGACAAAACTCGTAATGCAGTAAAAAGAGCTTGTTCGTTTTTACTAGCCTTTACAAAGTTGAAGAGTTTCATGTTTTATTAAAAAATATTTTTTGAATGATCTGGGTTTTTTTCAGTTCCTCGGTTCCTGCTCAATGGTGTTTACAGAAGGACAGTGAGCGCCAGTGAGGACTCCCCAGTGGACATGGTGTGTCTGTCGGACAAGTGGACACCAACTCGCATCATCAGTGTGGTTGATGGCGACCGTCTGCTCGCTAGCAGGCCCAGTAATGAGATGCAGAGTGGACGGTTAAGATACATAATAAATAAAACTCGATGTGAAGACACGGGTGACTACAGGTGTGAGTTTGCAAACACAACAGGACTATTCTACATTGTGACTGTCAGACTACTTGTTCCTTGTAAGTATTGTTTAACAATACAAATAATATTAATACTACTACTAACAGAAACAAGTTTTCTCAGTAATTCTGATAGAAAGTAACAATGTTAATTTAGCTCATTTAAGGCGAAGAATATGAAAGAATTTTATATGCTCTTTGTAATTTTTAAATATTTTTTTTAGGTGCTCCGAGAAAGAAAACAGTTGAAGGACTCTCTCCCTTTGTAGTCAATAACGATAGCAACGTTCATGTAAGTTTTGAGATGATAGCATATCCAATACCAAACGTCAAGACATACTACAAACTTAAACTCAACTCCATTGAGCCAATTAAAGACCGAATGCAAACATCGTGTGCTGCCGACAGCATGAAATTTGCATTCATCATCTGTAACATCACTGTCATCAATGTGACAAATGCTGATGAAGGCGCTCAGTTCATGGTTGTTTTCAGCAATGATTTGGGCGAGCTACCTTTCACTTTCAGGATCGGACTGAATGGTAAGTTACTTGACAAATAATAAGGCCTCGTTAAATCTTGTGTGTACTGTTTATATGTAATAAAATATCGTTGTTAAAATAGTGAAGCGTTGTCGACGAGCTCGGGTGATCTCTGTGTTTCTTTTTAATTGACGATCGAACTCGCGCCAGATTTGTGGAGACTGAGGGTGAGGCTGGCAATATAGGGCTGCTTGTTATGTATTTGACATTCATTTTTGCACGGCAGTGTATTCATTATAATTCTGAATTATACATCTCCACCCCGTTTACTGACAGTAGAGCTTTACTGTGGTAGTCATCAACAAAGTTGCACATTGGTGTTGAGCTAATCAGAGCGCTGTCATTAGAAAGCGAGACTGTTTAATTAAGATCATTCTTCAAGGCAATTATTGGTTTACAGTTCCACAGACTTTACCATCACCTGTTCCGTACACAGAGCTGACCTTAAGGACTGTACATGGTACGTTTTTAATTAGTTTGTGCATTAAATAAAGATAGATCATCATGCATGAAAGAGTATTGTAATCAAAGAGTTTTGTCGAGTTGTTTTTAGTGTTGATTTTTCTAGTGTTTCTTCGGAAAATTTATCTTATTATTTATGTAATAAACAAGTCATTGTTCGTCTTTTGAAGTTTAGTTACAAGAGCCAGGTCTCAGAAAAGCCTCATTGGCTAGAGTTCCTGCACACGGGCCAACGCGCTAACCCTTTCTTATCTATTATTTTTCTGACGCTTCCACCCTTCCACACACACACACACAGCCATACACGTTCGTGGTCAAGAATACAATGACAGTTCAATCAGATGTCTATAAGGACAGCAAATTGAAGCAGTGTAGCTGAAAGAGAATTTCGTCATGATGTCTTCTGTACACAGCATCAACCCCAGCGACCACAGCGACAACATCTTTATTCTCTGACGATCAGCAGACACAAAGTACAGAGGAGCAGAGCTCGTCTACTAATGATTTTTCTCCTGCTAAAGGTATGCTTATTACATTTACGAGCAGGATGTGCTAAAAAGTGTTAATTAGTCTTGCAATTTGCGAACTTGTGATCTTGAGCTAGAATGTTACTTGCCAGTCGTTACATTGTAGATATAAGATACTTAAATCCATTAGACCATTAAAAAAAAGCAATGCTGATATTTTTGCGTGCGTGTTTGTGCGTGTATGTGTGTGTTTGTGTGAATGAAAGAGTGTTAGTGTGTGGAGACCCACCAGTCTACATGCCGATTTAAATATGCAAACACCATTGAGGGAATCAGTTCCAATCTTTGCCCCGATATGTCAAAGCCCTGAGAGTACCATAGTCAAACATCTGACCGTGCCTTCGCCATACACGGTCGACATACACCGTCGTCGTTCACTTGTTCCTTGCGTGAAGGTTTTCCAAACCAAAAGTTCTATCGCTTGAGTCTTTGTCCTCTTTGCTCTGTCTCAAATCTTACTCCTGTTTCATAAAACTTCTACCATGTGCTTCCTTTTTTCATTTCTTTATTAAAAATATTATTTAAATGCTCTTGTTTCTTCAGATCATCTGTTCCTGGTCAACGGTGTTCACAACAGGACAGTGAGGGCCAGTGAGGACTCCCCAGTGGACATGGTGTGTCAGTCGGACACGTGGACACCAACTCGCATCATCAGTGTGGTTGATGGCGACCGTCTGCTCGCTAGTAATGAGATGCAGAGTGGACGGTTAAGATACATAATAAATAAAACTCGATGTGAAGACACGGGTGACTACAGGTGTGAGTTTGCTAACACATCAGGACTATTCTACACCGAGACGGTCAGACTACTTGTTCCTTGTAAGTATTTTTTAACAATACAAATAATATTAATACTACTACTAACAGAAACAATTTTTTTCAGTAATTCTGATAACAAGTAATAATGTTAATTTGGCTCATTGAATATGGAAGAATTGTATATGCTTTTTGTAATTTGCTTTATTTTATTTAGGTGCTCCGAGAAAGAAAACAGTTGAAGGACACTCTCCCTTTGTAGTCAATAACGATAGCAACGGTCATGTAAGTTTTGAGATGATAGCATATCCAATACCAAACGTCAAGACATACAAACTCAAACTCAACTCCATTGAGCCAATTAAAGACAGAATGCAAACATCGTGTGCTGCCGAAAGCATGAAATTTGCATCCATCATCTGTAACATCACTGTCATCAATGTGACAAATGCTGATGACGGCGCTCAGTTCATGGTTGTTTTCAGCAATGATTTAGGGGAACTACCTTTCACTTTCAGGATCGGACTGAATGGTAAGTTACTTGACAAATAATAAATACTCGTGAGATGTTGTTTGTACTGTATATATGTAAAATAAAATAAAATGGTGACGCAATGTTTACAAACTCGGGTGATCTCGGTTTTGCTTTTTAATTGACTTCAACATTCATCTCACCCAAGGTTTTTTTCTCAAAATGGGCATGGAGGAAGTGAAGGTCTCGGAAAAGTGCGGGTGGGACGGGGTGAGAGAAGAGATCGTCACTTACTAACCAGACCCGAAATCACCCGAACTATTGTGGAGTATGTGAGAGTATGTAGTGAAAGGATAGTTTAATTGAGAACACACACACACTCACAGATACCAGTAGAGTGGGCTACACTTATCTACTCCGGCTGTCGCACACAACGTTTTGAATCGCGGAGAGTACTGGGAAAATAGTAATCACGTTTATTTGACACTTAAATGTTAAAATATTATTTTCTTGTTTGAAAAAAATGCCATTGACGACAACAAACATCATAAAAAAGTAAGTAAACTTAAGCTATAAGTATATTAATTTTACTGAATTTTGAATAAAAATAGTGGATAATGTTTTTGATAATTATGAAAATAAAAGCTTACAGGTTTTACAAGAAACTGCTCTTTGTAAATGTTTATGTATTGCATGCATCCTGTTTATGTATTCCAATGCCTACTTATTAATGTCTGATTGCAGTATTAAACACGAGGCAGACCTGAAAAGTCAGTTGTGGGGACAACTTGAACATAAGTGGCAACTTTACCCCCGAGGCAGAGAGAACACTGTGATTAAATAGTTAGATGTGTGTCCGTGCGTAAATGTGTTTGTGTGTATGTATATGTGCATGTGCATGTGTGTGTGTGTGTGTGATGAGGGGATGTATACCTTTATGTGGTCAGCTTCCATATTACAATGCAAAATGATTTGAAGTCTTTGTTGTAGTGCTGATGTCCAGGATACTGGGATCTCAAGGTTCAGGAAAATGTCTTGGTATCAGCTATCAATGACGTGGCACATGATCATTGCACCGGAAGTCTTGCAGCTCTTCCCATTCTCACAGAGTATTTTGCAATCATAAAACGATCATTCAGTGTTGCCCAGTGTGTTCCATTAATTCTAGACTGATTTATTATTATTACAATGGTGTGATCAGTTCTAATCTGTTTCAGATTTCCTGTACGGTCCGGAATCATTTTACGACATTTCAGCTGTGTTAAATTGTTTCTCGGCATGTGAGACAGTGGGATGCACAGACCATTAAGTGTTTGTGATAATATTAAAACATAAGGAGATGTGTCTAAAATAAACAGCAAACATCTTGAGGCGAATGGTGTTACAGTCTGATTCCCTACAGCACTGCGAGCAACATGTCACATGATGAGCTTGAAAAATTGTAAACATTTACCACAATAAGGCAACATGTAAATAAAGTGTTTTGAATTATGAAGAAATACGGCGATTATTAAGTTTTTCCCCTTTTTAGAAGGAATGAAATGCTTATACGATAAACCCATAGACAAAGTCATGCTTGTATCGAGAAGCTGCTGTGTAAAAATGTCTTAGT